>JBBDGP010004220.1:0-81732 GCA_037952835.1 Lithobates septentrionalis | reverse complement strand
GCGACGTGGGCTCGCCTCCCCCCCCCCCTTGAGACACTCAGTGGCTCGCCTCCCCCCCCCCCTTGCAGACACTCAGTGGCTCGCCTCCCCCCCCCCCCTTGCAGACACTCAGCGGCTCGCCTCCCCCCCCCCCCTTGCAGACACTCAGCGGCTCGCCTCCCCCCCCCCCTTGCAGACACTCAGCGGCTCGCCTCCCCCCCCCTTGCAGACACTCAGTGGCTCGCCTCCCCCACCCCCCTTGCAGACACTCAGTGGCTCGCCTCCCCCCCCCCCCTTGCAGACACTCAGTGGCTCCCTCCCGCCCTTGCAGACACTCAGTGGCTCGCCTCCCCCCCCCTTGCAGACACTCAGCGGCTCGCCTCCCCCCCCCTTGCAGACACTCAGCGGCTCGCCTCCCCCCCCCCTTGCAGACACTCAGGGCTCGCCTCCCCCCCCCTTTGCAGACACTCAGTGGCTCGCCTCCCCCCCCCCCTTGCAGACACTCAGTGGCTCGCCTCCCCCCCCCTTGCAGACACTCAGTGGCTCGCCTCCCGCCCCTTGCAGACACTCAGTGGCTCGCCTCCCCCCCCCCCTGCAGACACTCAGTGGCTCGCCTCCCCCCCCCCTTGCAGACACTCAGTGGCTCGCCTCCCCGCCCCTTGCAGACACTCAGTGGCTCGCCTCCCGCCCCTTGCAGACACTCAGTGGCTCGCCTCCCCGCCCCTTGCAGACACTCAGTGGCTCGCCTCCCGCCCCTTGCAGACACTCAGTGGCTCGCCTCCCGCCCCTTGCAGACACTCAGTGGCTCGCCTCCCGCCCCTTGCAGACACTCAGTGGCTCGCCTCCCGCCCCTTGCAGACACTCAGTGGCTCGCCCTCCCGCCCCTTGCAGACACTCAGTGGCTCGCCTCCCGCCCCTTGCAGACACTCAGTGGCTCGCCTCCCGCCCCTTGCAGACACTCAGTGGCTCGCTCCCGCCCCTTGCAGACACTCAGTGGCTCGCCTCCCGCCCCTTGCAGACACTCAGTGGCTCGCCTCCCGCCCCTTGCAGACACTCAGTGGCTCGCCTCCCGCCCCCTTGCAGACACTCAGTGGCTCGCCTCCCGCCCCTTGCAGACACTCAGTGGCTCGCCTCCGCCCCTTGCAGACACTCAGTGGCTCGCCTCCCGCCCCTTGCAGACACTCAGTGGCTCGCCTCCCGCCCCTGCAGACACTCAGTGCTCGCCCCCGCCCCTGCAGACACTCAGTGGCTCGTCCCCCCCCTTGCAGACACTCAGTGGCTTTCCCCCCATGCAGACACTCAGTGGCTCGCCTCACCCCCCCCTTGCAGACACTCAGTGGCTCGCCTCCCCCCCCCCTGCAGACACTCAGTGGCTCGCCTCCCCCCCCCTGCAGACACTCAGTGGCTCGCCTCCCCCCCCTTGCAGACACTCAGTGGCTCGCCTCCCCCCCCTGCAGACACTCAGTGGCTCGCCTCCCCCCCCCCTTGCAGACACTCAGTGGCTCGCCTCCCCCCCCCTTGCAGAAACTCAGTGGCTCGCCTCCCCCCCTTGCAGACACTCAGTGGCTCGCCTCCCCCCCCCCTTGCAGACACTCAGTGGCTCCGCCTCCCCCCCCCCTTGCAGACACTCAGTGGCTCGCCTCCCCCCCTTGCAGACACTCAGTGGCTCGCCTCCCCCCCCTTGCAGACACTCAGTGGCTCGCCCCCCCCCCTTGCAGACACTCAGTGGCTCGCTCCCCCCCCCTTGCAGACACTCAGTGGCTCGCCTACCCCCCCCCTTGCAGACACTCAGTGGCTCGCCTACCCCCCCTTGCAGACACTCAGTGGCTCGCCTCCCCCCCTTGCAGACACTCAGTGGCTCGCCTCCCCCCCCCTGCAGACACTCAGTGGCTCGCCTCCCCCCCCCCCTTGCAGACACTCAGTGGCTCGCCTCCCCCCGCCCCTTGCAGACACTCAGTGGCTCGCCTCCCCCCCCTTGCAGACACTCAGTGGCTCGCCTCCCCCCCATTGAAGACACTCAGTGGCTCGCCTCCCCCCTGGCAGAGACTCAGCAGTTCGTCTCCCCCTGGCAGAGACTCAGCAGCTCTCCTCCCCCCTGGCAGACACTCTGCCGCTCTCCTCCCCCCTGGCAGACACTCTGCCGCTCTCCTCCCCCTGGCAGACACTCTGCAGCTCTCCTCCCCCCTGGCAGACACTCTGCAGCTCTCCTCCCCCCTGGCAGACACTCTGCAGCTCTCCTCCCCTGGCAGACACTCTGTAGCTCTCCTCCCCCCTGGCAGACACTCTGCAGCTTCTCCTCCCCCCTGGCAGACACCCTGCAGCTCTCCTCCCCCTGGCAGACACTCTGCAGCTCTCCTCCCCCTGCAGACACTCTGCAGCTCGCCCCCCCCCCCCCTTGCAGACTCAGCAGCTCCCCCCCCCCTTGCAGACTCAGCAGCTCCCCCCCCTGCAGACACTCAGCAGCTCTCCTCCCTCCGGCACAGACTCAGCAGCTCGCCTCCCCCCCTGGCAGACACTCAACAGCTCTCCGCCCCCCTGGCACAGACTCAGCAGCTCGCCTTCCCCCTGGCAGAGACTCAGCTCACCCTGTTCCCCATTTGCAGCAGTGTTTTTGCTCACCAGCCAACTTAACTAACCCTCTCAGCAATCAATCAGCTAATTTCAAGCCTTCTAATCTCCAATGTAGACACACAGGAGGTGTACTGAGAAGGGGGATCAGAAAGAGCAGAGCTGCTGACTTGCACGACTTCTGTACCTAATGTTTTACTATGAACTAGTTCACAGTGTCTGCAGCCACATACAGTAGGTCAGTAAGGGCTCATTTTAAAGCTCATTTACTTCATGGTTAAGTGTCTGTAGTGGGTCCATAGCCTGGCCACAGATCACGTTAAGAATTCAGAAAGTTCACATTCTTTATAATCCTCCCAATTTGTCAATTTTCTTTTATGCTAGAACAAAAGCAAATAAAGTTACTGGGCTCTACTACAGCACAACATGAGAGGGGCATGCAGAGCCATCTGCAACAGAGCTACCAATGCTACAGGTGTCTCTTGTGCCCAGCAGATTAGTTTGCCATGTGGATAATATTATAGAAGTAAACTTTATTTTAAACTTTTATATCTCAATTAGATTTGTGTAAAGGCTAAATGCATTCCAGGTGCATCACAAAAGACGTGCCAAGTCTGACAGATCATTTTATTATGAAAGCAGCCACAATCTGAGTAGAAGACGCCTGTCCCCTGCTGGCATGGTGTAGAGATGGGCCCAATGTGCTCTGCAGAGGTCTGTCACACCGTCTGGTTCTACAAGTGTACAATTAAGTCAGTGGGGAATTTCTGTCGATCTCTACTATGTACTGGTTGTGACGGTGTTTCACCTTTTCCAGCTCCACCACTTTGTCCTGCATTTCTTTTTAGTGCTTCCAAAGTCTCAGCTTCCCTTAGCCGTGCCTTCTCCACCTCCGACTCCAAATGGCTGAATAACTCCGAAGTCCCCCTTGGATCATTCTGTAATGTGTACACAAAGTTAACATGCTCATTAAACAACAGCAGCCAAACACAGTCACTAATATACAGGTTATGATGTACAGGGTGCACTATGTTAGGTTGAAATTATACAGGTTATGATGGGTTGAAGCTGTTCGCCCAGGGAAGAGAGCATAAAGGAACAGAGAGGGCGGCCGGATCATCACAGGGAAGAGAGAGTGGATGATGAGGCGAGCTGGCCGGATCACAGAGCGTGGAAAGCCCTCTGTAACAGCTTACATTTGAATTGCCTCCGCTCATGGTCACACACAGTCCCGCCTCCTGAACCAGTGCCTGTGATAGACAGAACACCGGTCCAATACCAGTGAGGAAGTGTTCTGTCTATTACAGGCCCTGGGTCAGGAGGTGGGCTGTGTGTGACCGTGAGCAGAGGCAATTCAAATGTAAGCTGTTACAGAGGGCTATCCCCGCTCTGTGATCCGGCCAGCTCGTCTCTTCATCCACTCTCTCTTCCCCTGTGGTGATCCGGTCCCCCTCTCTCTTCTTCTGCACAGGTCGGGCTGCAACGATGGGCACAGGTCAGGCTGCAACGATGGGGCACAGGTCAGGCTGCAACGATGGGCACAGGTCAGGCTGCAACGATGGGCACAGGTCAGGCTGCAACGATGGGCACAGGTCAGGCTGCAACGATGGGCACAGGTCATCCCACAATGATGGGCACAGGTCTGTTACGCTGAGGGGCACTGATAAAGTTGTTGTTAATCTTTCTTTTTGTAACTTAAAGTGGAGTTCCACCCACTTTTACAACTCTTTAGCATCCCTCACTAAACTGTGCACTGTAAACAAATTGGATATTTTTTAATTTTTTTTTTTTTCTCAGCACCTACTGTATATCTGCTGTATTCATTTTTCACTTCCTCCTCCCTGGCCGTGGCCCATCGCATCATTTCCTGTTTGCAATGCCTTCTGGGAAGGGGTGGCAACTTCCTCTGACACTGCCATTACTATGGAAACCTGACCTGAAACCTATTACACTGCTTGTGCTGCACTGAGCATGTGCGAGATCTTCAAGGATGAGATCCAGGAAGAAATACAGTCTGGTTTCAGATGCCCACCACTTAAGATGGCCACGGCCTGCTGTAAGTTTATAAAATAAACTACTGCTATAAACTAATAAAACAGACCTTAGTTTACAGACTAAATTTACTAGAATACATTAAGCTTGTGTATTATAGGGGTATTTTTATTTAAAAAGTATAATTTCGGCCGGAACACCACTTTAATTCTGCATAAAACATTTAAGTGTCATTTCATGAGATAATTTACGAGGGCGTGTTTAGGGGCGGAATTAGGGGTGGGGTAGGGGTTGGGTGGCGCAACTGGTGGTGAGTAACCCTTAAGGCCTAGCTAGTAGCTCAAGACTTGAAATTTTGAGCCCTGGGTTATGATATACATTGTGTACTATGTATAGGTTGTGGGTATAAAGATTATGATGTACAGAGTGTACTATGTAAAGGCTGTAATTCTACAGGTTATGATGTACAGAGTGTACTATGTGTAGGTTGTAATTATACAGATCATAATGTACAGGTGTACTTGTGTATGTTGTTGTTGTTATACAGGGTGCATTATGTGTTGGTTTTAGGTATACAAGTTATGATGTACAGCAGGGGTCCTCAAACTAGGGCCCGCGGGCCACATGCGGCCCGCCGAGGACATTTATTCGGCCCATCCCACCCAGGGCCGGATTCCCGACAGGCCAGGCTCGGGCCGAGGCCAGGCTCGGGCCGGGGCCAGGTCGGCTTGGGCAGGTCCACTCTGCTTCGGCAGGGAGCATATCCGCTCCGCTCAAGCCGCCTCCCCCACTCCAGTCATTGATGGAGGGCTCCGTGTGCCGCGCTGCATGCTGGGAAGTGTAGTTTCCAGCACAGTCCCGCGCGGATTCACGTCTTCCTCACGTGGCAGACAGGAGGCGCGGAGGGTGACAGCGAGACAGGAGGCACAAAGAGTGACAGCGAGAACGGAGGCTTCAGGCAACAGCCTACTAACAAGTGAGGACCCCTGTCCACCCCACTGTCCACCCCTCTGTCCCCCTGTCCACCCCTCTGTCCCCCCCACTGTCCCAGTGTCCACCCCACTGTCCCCCTGTCCACCCCTCTGTCCCCCTGTCCACCCCTCTGTCCCCCTGTCCACCCCTCTGTCCCCCTGTCCACCCCTCTGTCCCCCTGTCCACCCCTCTGTCCCCCTGTCCACCCCTCTGTCCACCCCACTGTCCCCCTGTCCACCCCTCTGTCCATCCCTCTGTCCCCCTGTCCATCCCTCTGTCCCCCTGTCCATCCCTCTGTCCCCCTGTCCACCCCACTGTCCCCCTGTCCACCCCTCTGTCCATCCCTCTGTCCCCCTGTCCATCCCTCTGTCCCCCTGTCCACCCCTCTGTCCCCCTGTCCACCCCTCTGTCCATCCCATTGTCCCCCTGTCCACCCCTCTGTCCCCCTGTCCACCCCTCTGTCCCCCTGTCCACCCCTCTGTCCATCCCACTGTCCCCCTATCTACCCCCCTGTCCACCCCTCTGTCCCCCTGTCCACCCCACTGTCCCACTGTCCACCCCACTGTCCCACTGTCCACCCCACTGTCCCCCCCACTGTCCACCCCACTGTCCACCCCACTGTCCACCCCACTGTCCCCCTGTCCACCCCTCTGTCCATCCCACTGTCCCCCTGTCCATCCCTCTGTCCCCCTGTCCATCCCACTGTCCCCCTATCTACCCCCCTGTCCACCCCACTGTCCCCCTGTCCACCCCTCTGTCCATCCCACTGTCCCCCTATCTACCCCCCTGTCCACCCCACTGTCCCCCTGTCCACCCCTCTGTCCATCCCACTGTCCCCCTGTCCACCCCACTGTCCCCCTGTCCACCCCTCTGTCCATCCCACTGTCCACCCCTCTGTCCATCCCACTGTCCCCCTATCTACCCCCCTGTCCACCCCACTGTCCCCCTGTCCACCCCTCTGTCCCCCTGTCCACCCCTCTGTCCATCCCACTGTCCCCCTGTCCACCCCTCTGTCCCCCTGTCCACCCCTCTGTCCACCCCTCTGTCCCCCTGTCCACCCCTCTGTCCCCCTGTCCACCCCTCTGTCCCCCTGTCCACCCCTCTGTCCCCCTGTCCACCCCTCTGTCCACCCCCCTGTCCTTCCCCCCTGTCCCCCTGTCCACCCCACTGTCCACCCCTCTGTCCATCCCTCTGTCCCCCTGTCCATCCCACTGTCCCCCTGTCCACCCCTCTGTCCATCCCACTGTCCCCCTATCTACCCCCCTGTCCATCCCACTGTCCCCCTATCTACCCCCCTGTCCATCCCACTGTCCCCCTATCTACCCCCCTGTCCACCCCACTGTCCCCCTGTCCACCCCTCTGTCCCCCACTGTCCCCTGTCCACCCCACTGTCCCCCTGTCCACCCCACTGTCCACCCCTCTCTCCCCCTGTCCACCCCTCTCTCCCCCTGTCCACCCCCAGTCCCCCTGTCCCCCCTCTGTCCCCCCCTCTGTCCCCCTGTCCATCCCTCTGTCCCCCTGTCCATCCCACTGTCCCCCTGTCCACCCTCTGTCCATCCCACTGTCCCCCTATCTACCCCCCTGTCCATCCCACTGTCCCCCTATCTACCCCCCTGTCCACCCCACAGTCCCCCCTGTCCACCCCACAGTCCCCCCTGTCCACCCCACAGTCCCCCTGTCCACCCCACAGTCCCCCCTGTCCACCCCACAGTCCCCCCTGTCCACCCCACAGTCCCCCCTGTCCATCCCACAGTCCCCCTGTCCATCCCACAGTCCCCCCTGTCCATCCCACAGTCCCCCCTGTCCATCCCACAGTCCCCCTGTCCATCCCACAGTCCCCCTGTCCATCCCACAGTCCCCCCTGTCCATCCCACAGTCCCCCCTGTCCATCCCACAGTCCCCCCTGTCCATCCCACAGTCCCCCCTGTCCATCCCACAGTCCCCCCTGTCCATCCCACAGGATCCCCTGTCCATCCCACAGATCCCCTGTCCATCCCACAGATCCCCTGTCCATCCCACAGATCCCCTGTCCATCCCACAGATCCCCTGTCCATCCCACAGATCCCCTGTCCATCCCACAGATCCCCTGTCCATCCCTCTGTCCATCTCACAGTCCCCCTGTCCATCTCACAGTCCCCCTGTCCATCTCACAGTCCCCCTGTCCATC
This sequence comes from Lithobates septentrionalis, assembly GCA_037952835.1. Classification (NCBI taxonomy): domain Eukaryota; kingdom Metazoa; phylum Chordata; class Amphibia; order Anura; family Ranidae; genus Lithobates; species Lithobates septentrionalis. The sequence continues at coordinate 74,054 of JBBDGP010004220.1, read as the reverse complement.
CCTCTGTCCATCTCACAGTCTTCCTGTCCATCCCTCTGTCCATCTCACAGTCCCCCGGTTCATCCCCCTGTCCATCTCACAGTCCCCCTGTCCATCTCACAGTCCCCCTGTCCATCTCACAGTCCCCCTGTCCATCTCACAGTCCCCCTGTCCATCCCTCTGTCCATCTCACAGTCCCCCTGTCCATCCCACAGTCCCCCTGTCCATCCCACAGTCCCCCCTGTCCATCCCACAGTCCCCCTGTCCATCCCACAGTCCCCCCTGTCCATCCCACAGTCCCCCCTGTCCATCCCACAGTCCCCCCTGTCCATCCCACAGTCCCCCCTGTCCATCCCACAGTCCCCCCTGTCCATCCCACAGTCCCCCCTGTCCATCCCACAGTCCCCCCTGTCCATCCCACAGTCCCCCCTGTCCATCCCACAGTCCCCCCTGTCCATCCCACAGTCCCCCCTGTCCATCCCACAGTCCCCCCTGTCCATCCCACAGTCCCCCCTGTCCATCCCACAGTCCCCCCTGTCCATCCCACAGTCCCCCCTGTCCATCCCACAGTCCCCCCTGTCCATCCCACAGTCCCCCCTGTCCATCCCACAGTCCCCCCTGTCCATCCCACAGTCCCCCCTGTCCATCCCACAGTCCCCCTGTCCATCCCACAGTCCCCCCTGTCCATCCCACAGATCCCCTGTCCATCCCACAGATCCCCTGTCCATCCCACAGATCCCCTGTCCATCCCACAGATCCCCTGTCCATCCCACAGATCCCCTGTCCATCCCACAGATCCCCTGTCCATCCCACAGATCCCCTGTCCATCCCACAGATCCCCTGTCCATCCCACAGATCCCCTGTCCATCCCTCTGTCCATCTCACAGTCCCCCTGTCCATCTCACAGTCCCCCTGTCCATCTCACAGTCCCCCTGTCCATCCCTCTGTCCATCTCACAGTCTTCCTGTCCATCCCTCTGTCCATCTCACAGTCCCCCGGTTCATCCCCCTGTCCATCTCACAGTCCCCCTGTCCATCTCACAGTCCCCTGTCCATCTCACAGTCCCCCTGTCCATCTCACAGTCCCCCTGTCCATCTCACAGTCCCCCTGTCCATCCCTCTGTCCATCTCACAGTCCCCCTGTCCATCCCACAGTCCCCCTGTCCATCCCTCTGTCCATCCCACAGTCCCCTGTCTATCCCTCTGTCCATCCCACAGTCCCCCTGTCTATCCCTCTGTCCATCCCACAGTCCCCCTGTCCATCCCTCTGTCCATCCCACAGTCCCCCTGTCCATCCCTCTGTCCATCCCACAGTCCCCCTGTCCATCCCTCTGTCCATCCCACAGTCCCCCTGTCCATCCCTCTGTCCATCCCACAGTCCCCCTGTCCATCCCACAGCCCCCCTGTCCATCCCACAGCCCCCCTGTCCATCCCACAGCCCCCCTGTCCATCCCACAGCCCCCCTGTCCATCCCTCTGTCCATCCCACAGTCCCCCTCTCCATCCTACTTTCCCCCTGTCCATCCCACTGTCCACCCCACTGTCCCCCTCTCCATCTCACTGCCCCCTGTCCATCCCACTGTCCCCCTCTCCATCCCACAGTCCCCCTCTCCATCCTACTTTCCCCCTGTCCTTCCCACTGTCCCCCCTCTCCATCCCACTGTCCCCCCTCTCCATCCCACTGTCCCCCCTCTCCATCCCACTGTCCCCCCTCTCCATCCCACTGTCCCCCCTCTCCATCCCACTGTCCCCCCTCTCCATCCCACTGTCCCCCCTCTCCATCCCACTGTCCCCCCTCTCCATCCCACTGTTCCCCCTCTCCATCCCACTGTTCCCCCTCTCCATCCCACTGTTCCCCCTCTCCATCCCACTGTTCCCCCTCTCCATCCCACTGTTCTCCTGTGCATCCCACTGTCCTTCTGACCACTCTGCAGTCCCCCCTCCACCCCACTGCCTTCCCTAGTGTGGGGTTCTTTGGGGTGCTGTGGTTAGGGTGGTCCACTTTGGGGTGCCTTAGATATGATGGACTGATTTGGAGTGTTGAGATAGAATGAGCCACAAGCTGGTCTAGGTAGGAGGAGGGTGGGACTTTTATCACAGCACGTCTGAACTATAGTCCGGCCCCCTAACAGTCTGACCGATAGTGAACTGGCCCCCTGTTTAAAAAGTTTGAGGACCCCTGATGTACAGGATGTACTTTGTTTAATTTGCAATTACACGGGTTATGATGTACAGGGTGTACTTTGTTTATATTGTAGTTATATGGGTGTTTTTGTACAGTGTGCACTATATGTAGGTTATGGGTACACGAGTTAGGATGTACAGGGTGTACTATGTGTAGGTTGTAGTTACAAAAAGTACACCCTGCACATTAGAACATATATATTTTGTAGTTATAGAGGTCATAATGCATAGGGTACACTATGTGTAGGTGGTAGTTATACAGGTCATGGTGTATAGGATGTACTATGTGTAGGGTGTGTGTACAAGTTATGATGTACAACAGAGTATACTATGCGTAACTTGTAGTTATACAGACTATGATGTACAGGCTATACTATGTGTAGCTTGTAGTTATACAGGTTATGGTGTACAGGGTATACTTTGTGTAGCTTGTAGTTATACAGGTTAGGATGTAAAAGGCACACTTGTGTAGGCTGTATTTATACAGGTTAGGGTGTACAGTGTGTCCAATGTGAAGGTTGTGGGTATATAGGTTATAACATGCAGGGTCTACTTTGTGTATGTTATAATTATAGAGGTCATAATGTACTGGTGTACACTGTGTATGTTTTTATACAGGGTTTGATGTATAGGGTGTACTATGTGTAGGTTGCAGTTATACAGGTTAAGGTGTACAGGATATATTTTGTTTTTATACAGATTATGATCTACAAGGTGTACTATGTGTAGCTTGTATTTATACAAGGCATGGTCTTCAGGATGTACTGTGTGTAGGTTGTAGTTATATAGGTAACACATGCAGGGTGTACTTTGTGTATGTTGTTATATAGGATTTAATGTACAGATTTCACTATGTGTAGGTTGAGGTTATAAAAAGTTATGGTGTATAGAATGTACTTAGTTTATTTTGCAGTTATACAGGTCATGATGTACAAGGTGCGCTATGTTTATGTTGTAATAATACAAGGGCACAGATATGTGTAGGTTGTAATTATACAGGTTATGATGTACAGGGTGCACCATGTGTATGTTGTACATCATAATCTGTATAATTAGGATATACATGGTATATGCTGTACTTATATACGTTATGATGTTGAAGGTGCACTGTGTATTTGGTAATTATACAGGTTATGAGGTACAAGGTGTACTATATCTAGGTTGTAGTTACACAACGTACGTCCTGCATGTTAAAACCTGTATACTGTATGTTGTAGTTATGCAGGTCATAATATACAGGGTGTACTTTGTGTATGTTGTAGGTATACAAGTTATACGGAGTGTAAGTTGTAGTCATACAAAGAAATTATATATATAGGAGAAAAAGCATCTATACCCAAAACTTAAAGACCCCTTTCACACTGAGGCACTTGAAAACTGCCTATAAAAACGGCGATCACTTTTGCGGCGCCCTCCAAGCACTTTTGAGGAGTTAGCAGTGCACTTTTTTGACGGTCATGTGACTCAAAAAACTGCTGCAAGAACCATTTTGAGGCGTTTCCATTCATTTCAATGGAGAGGGGCGCTTTTGAGGTGCTTTTTTTTAGCTCTCCAAACATGCTCCAAAGATGCTGCTTGCAGGAGTTTTTTTTACCTCCCCGCGAGCACACTGCCCCAGTGTGAAAGCATCTATCAATTTAAATGGGAAGCAGTTTTTGTGAGCTTTTTTTTTAACACAAAAGCCCTTGAAAAACTCCTCCGTGTGAAAGGGGTCATAACAGAAATCCCCGTATTGTTAAAGCGGAGGTCCACCCAAAAATGGTGCTGGTGACCCCTGACATGCCACATTTGGCATGTCCTTTTTTTGGGTGAGGAGCGGGTACCCTGTTTTTACGGGCACCCAGCTCCCACTTCCTCTTCTGGTGCCGCGGCACTGGAAGGAGGATTACCTCTCCCCCCTCGCTCCCTCCAATCTTCTGGGACATGTCACAGGTCCCAGAAAATTGCCTGGCCGTTCACAGCGCGACTTCACAGCCAGGCACCCACAATGAGAATGCAGGCGCCTCGGAGAGGAGGGGGAGAGGAGTGGAGCTTCATACGCCTGCATCGCTGGACCGTGGGACAGGTGAGCGCCCAATTATTAAAAGTCAGCAGCTACACTTTTTGTAGCTGCTGACTTTTAAATGGGTGGAACTCCGCCTTACACCTTAGGTAAGAAGCATAATCAAATGCATTTTTCACAGACTTGTAGGTTTTAGAAAACAATATAAGGCTGTGTTGTGTCGATTTTACACAAAAAATGCTTCTTTATATAAAATGACACAATTCACCAACCTATCTGGGAGTCTAGATACAAAGTCTTGCCTCTGGTCTGTATCTTACCTGTTTATCCTGTAGCTGGCGGATTTGGTTCTGGGCACTCTGTAGATTTTCAGTTGCTGTGTAATATTGCTGCTTCACTACAGCCAGCTCTCGCTTTATGGCGTAGTTCTCCTCTGCCTCCTGCGCCCGTGTCACCTGACCCTGATGGAGGTAGCCAGTAAAACCAAGTCAATTTTATTGAATACTCCTGATACAATATGGTAAGATTTTCCTAGCCATATTGTGCAACAATTTTTCCTAAGTTTTTATTTTTTTTAGGGCTGAAACAACTAATCGATTAATCGACAAATAATCGATTATGAAATTAATCGATTACTATTTTCATAATCGATTAATCGGCCAGTAACATAATGGGGTTAAAAAAAAAAAAAAACTAAAGAGCAAATAATCGCTACTGCAAATATTACTTTCACAGTTCTACACTAAAAAAAATTAACCCCTTACAGTAGTGATTATTTGCTTTTTTTGTACTATAAAAGGGCTAATTTTAGTTTTTTTTTTCATCCCATTATGTTACTAAACGTCTTAGACCTGGTTCACATATGTGTTTTTTGGTGCTTTTTGAAGAAACGCACTACAGTTCTTTTACATGGTTTCCTATGGGACACGTTCACGCAAAACGGTGCTTTTTTGGTTCAATATACTTCAATAGAGAAGCTGCAGAAAAGCATGTAATGTGTTTTTGCAGCAATATGTGTTTTTTAATCTGCCCAACAACAAATTGGCCAAAAAAATGCAAAAACGCAAATAGCAGCAAAATCACGTGCACAAAAATCAAAACGCACAGCAAAAAGCACTGCAGAAACAGATCAAAAGCAAACTGCATAGGTGTGTACTGAGCCTTATGCTGGCCACATGGATCAATTTTCAGACAAGAATATTCAGACGAAAAATCTTTGTACATTCACTGAATGAAAGAACGAATGTTCTTAAAATGACTTTTTTTGAAGGAAGACATTGTTTTTAATAAAAAAAATTTGATCACTGAGTCTGATGATATTTACCAGATTCACCCTCTAATAGTATATACAGTATATCTCTTCTGTCTGTTATTCTCAGAGTGGATTCGATATTTTGCTCCCTAATGATATAGTTGGTTATTTATATTTACCACGGCATAGAGATATTTAAGAATAAATTGCTTTTTTTTTTTTTAAAAAACTATACATATTAACTAAATTTATACACCACACTTTTTTTTAAGGTTATTAACCGAATAATCGATTAATCGAAACAATAAATCGGCCAACTAATCGATTATGAAAATAATCGTTAGTTGCAGCCCTAATTTTTTTGCATATCAACTACCCACTTTCGAAAAAGCACCCCTACCAATGATCTATTTGGGGGACACTGGTGTCGGTCTGATATGCAATTCTAGAAATGCTTCATTTGAGTGCATTGTACAAACATTTCCTACATGCATGTATGCTATAAAGCCCATGTGTTCAAGGCTTTAGGATGGTGGAACATGGACTTCTTACAGGTCACTACTGTCCAACTCATTTTTGTACCATAATTCCTGGAATGAATTTGCCTACTATTCAGATCTGCTCTAGCAATATCCAGTCCACTATATCCATAAACCTGGTTGTAAATATAAGATAAACTTCTGATCTAGGCAATGCCTATCAAAAGGGGAGGCAAATGTCATGTCTGTGACATGTTCTGAAAGCCTCAGCAAAGGAAGGATTCATTTTGACTTTAGCCTTGCATATAAGCCAAAACTGAATCGGTCTTCCCGTGCCTCACTACTCTGTTGATATAAGCTTGTATGCTTGGCTAAGATACAGTGAGGGAAAAAGTATTTGATCCCCTGCTGATTTTGTACATTTGCCCACTGACGAAGAAATGATCAGTCTATAATTTTAATGGTAGGTTTATTTTAACAGTGAGAGACAGAACAACAGAAATATGCAGAAAAACACATTTCAAAAAAATTATAAATTGATTTGCATTTAAAAGAGTGAAATAAGTATTTGACTCCTTTGCAAAACATGACTTAGTACTTGGTGGCAAAACCCTTGTTGGCAATCACAGAGGTCAGACGTTTCTTGTAGTCGGCCACCAAGTTTGCACACCTCTCAGGAGAAATGTTGTCCCAATCCTCTTTGCAGATTCTCTCCAAGTTATTAAGGTTTCAAGGCTGATGTTCGGTAACTCGAACCTTCAGCTCCCTCCACATATTTTCTATGGGATGAAGGTCTGGAGACTGGTTAGGCCACTCCAGGACCTTAATGTGCTTCTTCATGAGCCACACCTTTGTTGTCTTGGCCATGTGTTTTGGGTCATTTTCATGCTGGAATACCCATCCATGACCCATTTTGAATGCCCTGACTGACAGAAGAAGGTTCTTACTCAAGATTTGAAGGTACATGGCCCCGTCCATCGTCCCTTTGATGCAGTGAAGTTGTCCTGTCCCATTAGCAGAAAAACACCCCCAAAGCATAATGTTTCCATCTCTATGTTTGACAGTAGGGGATGGGGTTCTTGGGCTCATAGGCAGCATTCCTCCTCCAAACATGGCGAGTTGAGTTGATGCCAAAAAGCTCGATTTTGGTCTCAACTGACCACAACACTTTCACAGAGTTCTCCTCTGAATCCTTCAGATGTTCATTAACAAACTTCAAAAGAGCCTGTACATGTGCTTTCTTGAGCAGGGGGACCTTGCGGGTGCTGCAGGACTTCAGTCCTTCATGGCTCAGCGTGTTATCAACTGTTTTCTTGGTGACTATGGACCCAGCTGCCTTGAAATCATTGACAAGATTCTCCCGTGTAGTTCTGGGCTGATTCCTCACTGTTCTCATGATCATTGAAACGCCACGAGGCGAGACCAGACCGAGGGAGATTGACAGTTATATTGTGTTTTCTTTCATTTGTGAATAATCGCACCAACTGTTGTCACCCTGCTTGGCGATCGTCTTGTAGTTCATTTCAGCCTTTTGTAGGTCTACAATCTTGTCCCTGACATCCTTTGACAGCTTATTGGTCTTGGCCTTGATGAAGAGATTGGAATCTGATTGATTGCTTCTGGACAGGTGTCTTTTATACAGGTAACAAGCTGAGATTAGGAGCACTTTCTTTAAGAGAGTGCTCCTAATCTCAGCTCAGTACCTGTATAGAAGACACCTGGGAGCCAGAAATCTTGGTGATTGATATGGGATCAAATACTTATTTCACTCATTAAAATGCAAATCAATTTATAACTTTTTTGAAATGCGTTCTTCCGGATATTTTTGTTATTCTGTCTCTTGCTGTTAAAATAAACCTACCATTAAAATTATAGACTGATCATTTCTTTGTCAGTGGGCAAACGTTCAAAATCAGCAGGGGATCAAATACTTTTTCCCCCTCACTGTAAGTGCACCATTTATGAAACATGTTGGTGTCCATCCTGTCTAGGGGGGATTGAACCATACCTTCTGGTCTGACTACCCTTTAGATTTAGGGACAATCTACACTACATGCTTTGACAGACTTTTTACTGCATAGTTAAACGTCTGTCACCGCAGAAACATGCAGGAAACAATTGATTCCTATGTGTCCCATTCAGCCTAGCAATGTGCCGCAACATGCTGCATTTTATCGCAGTGCCTCTACCTGAAATCGCACTGTAATGTCATGCAGTGCATCAGTCCATCCAACATTGCAGTGTATGAAGTGTACGTTTTTTACACTTCACATAAAAGTTTATATTTAAAAAAAAAGAAAAGAAAAAAAAGAAGGGTGACAGTGCAGTGCACTGAATCGTGCACCACACTGCCCCCTAGCCAGCTGGCAACGTGCTAAATCGCTCCATCTGCTTTGCGAATGGCTGCGGGCCAGTGTGAGTTTGCCCTTATGGTATGGTTTGGCCCCTGGTACCCAAGCTGTTATGCTGACCACTGTGTTCCTTAATCCACTAGGTCTAAAACATGTAAATATTGGTAGTATGACCCAAGTACTCAGGTTCACCTACATTTACTATTTCTAGATTTTCTTTCCTATATTCTCTTAACAATTGGAGGAGGTGTTATTGCCCTAAAGAAGAATTGCCACCCAGCTCCCATTTTCTGCTGTTATGACAGGAATAAATACACCGGGGAAAGAAGGAAATTATAGGGGAATGACCCTAAACCCCTAAAAGGCAAGAAGATAGAAAACTGTACCTGGATGAGCCTGTCCGCTAATGCAGCACTCTCCTATGAGACAGTCCACAAGGACGAGGAGACGGGAAGGAAACAGGTAAAGCAAAGAAGAACCAGAGAGAGAAAGAGAGAAAGAGAGAGAAAGAGCAGAGGGGAGAGAGAAAGAAAAAAGGTAACCACCACCGCACTACAAGAAGCAGGACTGAGTTAGACAGGTCTATCTAAAAAGGCTGCTACATTAAATTACTGCAATATCACCCTAATAGAATTTAAAAATGGCTGCTTTAATCGAGGTCCTCTGCTGGATTTTAACATTTGACCCCAAATTCATACAAGTTGTCCTTTCCTACATTCCCATAATAAGCAAGAAAGGGATCTCATTTGGTTTACACAACAGGTGGAATCTATCTATATCATGCAAAGGTTCTTGAAGTGAGCTTTTATATGCAAATATATGAACTGCAATATTTGCTTGCACCACCTGAGATGATTAAGACTAGGTCTGAAATTGTTTTATGGTCTGAGTGAAAACCATAAACGTATGGAAGAGTAGACAACGAGAATACTAATAAATGCCCCTTTAATTTAAAGTGGAGAACCACTTTTTAAAAAAAGGAACAGCCAAGACAACAGATATTTAAGCAAAAAATGCTATTGATAGAAGTTCAAATTGCAAAAAAAAGTTAAGCAGCCATCTTTAAATGTGATGTGTGGAAGGAAAAAGGGGATAGGAGCAAGATGGCAGTACCATAGACCATGTGATGAGCAAAAAGGGTGCAGCTCAATATAAAAAAAACCACAAATCTTACCTTTTCTAGAGTTTCAATACGTTGCTTCAGAAGTCTATTTTCTGTTCTTAATCTCTGCATATAGTGGTGACACACAGAACAGATGTCATGTGAAAAAAACACTTAAGTTCAAGGCCACAAAGATCAATTATTTGCTGTGTGATCTGACAAAATAGATATTTTTGGATTTAGCCAAGCAAGACTGAATGAATTAGAGTTGTACCTCCATGAAATAGGAGATATAAAAAAAGAAGTTACCATGCTTTCACTCTTTTTTACATTATGAGGGACCATATTTACTTTTTGTTATAGGCTTCACCTTTTAAAAATAATTTAAAAAATTAAAAAATGTTTTCTCTATGGAGCCTGCAGAGCATTGCACCCACTATCATCAGATTGCGGGTGCAATGTCCGGCTCCTGCAGACTCTCAGAATACCTCTGATACAGGCAGAGAGCTACCTGAGAGCAGGAAGATCAGTGAACTACGAGGATGCTCACCAGCGCCTGCACAGTACATTGAGAACTACAAGTCATCAGCCACGGTGGCTTATGGTACTTGTAGCCTATTCATTCACAGGGAACTGAACGAATGTCACGGCCGTGCCGTATTTAAATTGTGACAGCAGGTGAGGGGAGAGGATCCACCCGCCCACTGTCACAATGGGGGATAAGGGGGCTGCAGGGACTGGAGTACAGTAGCATGTTACACACTATATATGGGTGTAACATGTTACAAAAGGTGAACCAACCCTTTAAGCCAAGAACAGATTTCAACATGTTCACCCTTCCTTAGTTGTGGAAGATTCCATACTTTTTTTTTTTTTTTTTTTTCAATGCCCCTCCCCTGGATCCTGAGGGTAGTAAACTTAATGAGTTTAACGTTGTCGATGTAGAAGGCCTTGGCTTCTATTTTTTACCATTACCTTTGTCTTGATCTAGAGCAGGGGTCTCAAACTAGCGGCCCTCCAGCTGTTGGGAAACTACAAGTCCCATGAGGCATTGCAAGGCTGACAGTTACAAGCATGACTTCGTCAGGCAGAGGCATGATGGGACTTGTAGTTCCATAACAGCTGGATGGCCGTCAGTTTGAGACCCCTGATCTAGAGGAACATTATTATAAATATTATTATACAGGATTTCTATAGCACCAACAGTTTGTACAGTACTTTTCAAAATCTAAGCAGACAGTACAGTTACAATACAAGGTAAGAAAAGACAAAAGAGCTAGAAGGGCTCTGCTCCATTTACTTTTCAGCCCATTCTAGTCTACATTTCAAGGACCACACTCTACAGTTTCATTCTATTAGGATTACTGGCAAAAAAAAAAAAGACAGCTTTTTTTTCTTCTATATGCTTTTATCTTCTATAATTTATATATATCATATTGCTTTAATAACACACCCAACTCCTTCATGACCAGAGATTGACACCTAAATGATCAGACCCAATTTAGGAGCAGCTTTATACGCCATGTACACAGACATAATCCTGTGACAGACCTAGCTGGGAGAGAGGCTTTTGGAGGGGACTGAATGCCAGCCTCTTGCCAACCGATTATGGGCCCTGGCATTTGGGGGAACGGTGCTCTTTGTGAGCTGTATGCTTGGAGACCCTTGAGGTGGCATTACTTTAGATTCAGGTCCATGTCTCCCAAGACACACAGACTCTGGGGACCCTGGATATGCCATTGTGATGGGAGTCACTAATAGGGGCACAAGGTGAATGAGAACCCCACTATGATCTGTGCTAGTCAGACTCAATGCTGTATATATAAAGTGTGCTGCCTCATTGTGTTGTGTACTATTTGCTGTGCTAGTTTGGGGTGGGGCTGTATTCCAATGTTTTATTGTGTCTGAAATTCTGGGATGTTTATCTTTATGGAGAGAGGGGGGATTCCTCCAGCAGCCCCCTGCTGATAAGACTGTTTACTGATAAGTTTGAACATGCCTGACTTGTGTGTCTATTGTCATTGGACAGTTTAACCCACCCTCTTTTCCAAGGGTGGGGGGGAAGAGTCTGAGTTATTTTATCTGTTGTGTCCATGTGTGATAATAAAGGAGTTGATTCCTGGTTGACCCTCAAGACAGAGCTTTGTCTCGTATTTGGGGGGAGAGTTATTCGTATGGGTTTCTTGTTCAGCTGATCGGAGTGTTCGGTAGCTGCCTTGGTGTTCGGGAAGGGAATGTCCTAAACGACTTTAACCCCATTCATACTCGGGGTGTCGTTACAAATCCTATGGGTACTTTTCATATCACACATTATATATAATACACGCATTTTTTTTTTTTTAACCACTTGCCGACCAGCCAATGTCGTTATACGGCGGCAGCTCGGCTCTCCTGCTCGAATCGCTGTAGCTGTACGGCTGCTCACGCAGGCGCAATTGCGGGCCAGGAGCACACTCTCGCTCACGCTGCACGAGCGGACTCAACATCCAACAGCGACCCGCGATCGCCTAGTACAGAGGCAGAACAGGGATCTGCCAGTGTAAATAAGCGGATCCCCGTTCTGACAGGAGACATGACAGAGATCTACTGTTCCCAGTCATCGGGAACAGTGATCTCTGTCATGTCCCTGGTAGCCCATCCCCCTTACAGTTAGAACACCTCTAGGGAACACAGTTAACCCCTTGATCGCCCCCTAGTGTTAACCCCTTCCCTGTCGGTGTCATTTTTACATTGATTGGTGTATTTTTATAGCACTGATCAATGTAATAATGTCACTGGATCCAAAAAAGTGTCATTTAGGGGCCAGATTTGTCCATCGCAATGTCGCAGTCCTGCCAAAAATCGTAGATCGCCGCCATTACTAGTAAAAACAATAACAAAATAAATAAAAGTCCCTAAATCTATCCCATAGTTTGTAGACGCGATAACTTTTAGACTTTGAGACTAGTAGCACGGTCAGTGATAGTGTGTCCTGAAAGCTAGGTACACGCAGTGCTGCACACTCTCAATGCTGGAATGTAGATTGATGTAGCATTGTGTAGAACGCTAACCTACAGACTGCGAATGGGATTAACAACACATTTGGTCATTTCCAGTAGGTACTCACCTTGATTTCAATTTGCTCCTCCATCTCCTTACTTTTAATAGCAGCATATTCTTTTTCCAGTCTAAATAGGGAAGGACAGAATATTTCAGCTTTAAAGCCTACTCTAGAGAAACAAGTTACCATATTAGTAGCTCAATCACATCTTCATACCGCTTCATTCTCTTTGGATTGTACTTGACTTGATAGGCCTTAAGGATCAGTTTATCGGGGCAGCTGTCAAACTGGTGTGGGATAACCTTCTGAAAATACTGAAAATATGCAGAAATTAAACTTTGGTTCCATGGGATCTGCAATACATCTTAGGTCAACAGAAAAGAAATACTGGTTGGACTGCATTGGCTGCAATATCTGTGGATAACTGCATCGATCAAGATGTCTCAGTACACATATTTTGTATTTAAAGGAGAAGTTCACTTTTTAGAAAAAAATTAAAATAAATGCACACTTTTTTGCAAGTAAAAAAAAAAAAAAAAAAGAAGGAGTGCATATTTATTTATTTAGAACCTGCAAAAGCATTGCGCCAGCGATCAGCAGATCCTCGCTAGCTGTCAAATCGGGGGATCAGGGAGGTGCAGGGGCCAGTCCGTTCTTAACATGTTTCACCTTGAATATACGTGTAACATGCAACATGTTACGAAAGATGAACTTATCCCTTATTGTGCTTTAGTCTTTCATAAGCATATATTTAACAGATAGATCACTAGTAGAGGCCTTGTAAATGAACATGCGGACCTCTCACTATACAGATACTGACCATTTGCTTTCCAGAGGCTGGTTGGTCTTTTAAGTCCTGTGTTGGCAGGCTTTGGGCTTGTGTCGATGGGAACTGCAGCATGCTTTGACATCACTTTCAGATGTTTCTGAGGTCATTTGGATTTCTGACCTGCACTTGTCCTACTTCAAAGCATGTGTTGCATTCCCATAGATGTGTATCCGCAGTTCTGACAAACAAAAGCCCGCTAACACAGACCATAAGGCTCCATTCACACCTGTTTGACTCCAAAGTCGCACAACTTTGGAGTGACACTTTGACGCAACTTTGGGTGGGTGCGGCTTGGATGCCACTTTGGTTTTGACCAATGATAATGGACAACTGCTGCACTACTGTTGCATCCATAACATTCAGGTGAGACTTTAATGCGACGTTTGAGGGTTTACATTGCAGTCTGTGGCACACAAGTCGCATGAAAGTTGGACCCAAGTAGCGCAGGAACCTTTTTAAAGTCACTGCGAATTAGGTGGCACATATTTGAACGGTAGTCATTGAAAAACATGGGGTGTGACTTGTCATGTGACTTTAGCATCCAAAAGTGGTATGAAAGGGCACACAAGTGTGAATGGAGACTTAAAGTGGAACTTGATTTTTATTAAGAAAAAAATACTCTTTAGATGATGGTTCTGTGATGTTTCAGACTAAGACCCGGTTCACACAGGGGCGACTGGTCAGGCGACTTAGCTGCCTGACAAGTCGCATCCCATTCTGTACTATGGAACCATTCTAATAGAAGCGACTCAGACTTAGAAAAAGGTTCCTGTACTACTTTGGGAGCGACTTCAGGCGACTTGCATTGACTTCTATACAGAAGTCATTTTGCAAGCTGCCGTTGAAGTCATGTGCAGGTCGCCTCTGTGAGTCGTGCTGCAAGTCGTGCCGCCCCTGTGTGAACCGGCTTATAAACAGATTTGTTATTTTTTAGGAATAAACAACAACAGTTTTCTCAAACAAATGCCACTGGAACAATGTTTGCACATGCTGTCTTCTAACACAATGGGGAAAGTACACATTTTTAATTGTCGTTGTTTTGGGGGAGCTTTTTCAAATATTGGACCCAGAGCTAGGTCAATAGGGATGAACTATAAATTGAGCTTTTGATACATTTGAACCATGGCATGTAGGATATTACAGCGCCATCTAGAGTTTGGAGTTAGAAAATGCTTCTCTTTTAGAAACTGATGTAGAAGGGACAATGAAGAGGACAGCGGTGTTAATGTCCACGAGCCGGGTGCTCGTGAATTAATCACGGGCACTGACGGGCCGGACATCTAGCGGTGGTGGGTCAGGTGCGACCCGCGGGTTGCCGACCCCTGTTCTAAAGAAACACCGATTTGTTTTATCATATCTTCACAAATTCCTGAATGGGAGGATCTCATTATAGCCACATACGCAATCTCAGTGTTCTAATAAGGAAAGCTGCAATATCTTTACCCATTTAGAAGAGAATAGGCCTCATGAGTATCTCACTATAAATAAAACAGGATGCCTTTGTTTCACTCTTTTGACATAGCAACAAGATGCCTTTAATAAGCAGCAAGGACTTTTCCACTTAGCTTTGAAATACATTCACCATTCACTTTATTAGGTACACCTTCCTAGTACTGGGTTGGACCCCCTTTTGCCATCAGAACTGCCTTAATTCTTTGTGGCATAGATTCAACAAGGCGTTGGAAACATTCCTGAGAGATTTTGGTCCATATTGACATGCTCTAGGATTGGTCCATATTGAGGTGATCTATTGGATGAGATCTGGTGACTGTGGAGGCCATTGGAGTACAGAGACCTCATTGTCATGTTCAAGAAACCAGTGGTGAGATGATTTGATCTTTGTGACATGGGGCATTATCCTGCTGGAAGGAGCCATCAGAAGATGAGTACACTGTAGTCATAAAGGGATGGACATGGTCATCAACAATACTCAGGTAGGATGTGGTGTTTAAAAGATGCTCAATTGGTATTAAGGGGCCCAAAGTGTGCCAAGAAAATATCCCCCACACCATTACACCACCAGCCTGAACCGTTGATACAAGGCAGGATGGATCCATGTTTTCATATTGTTTACACCAAATTCTGACTCTACCATCTGAATGTCAGAGTTGAAATTGAGACTCATCAGACCAGGCAACGTTTTTCCAATCTTCTATTGTCCAATTTTGGTGATCCTGTGAAAATTGTAGCCTCAGTTTCCTGTTCTTAGCTGACAGGAGTAGCACCTGGTGTGGTCTTCTGCTGCTGTAGTCCATCTGCTTCAAGGTTTGATGTGTTGTGCATTCGGAGACGGTTTTCTGTATACCTTGGCTGTAACGAGTAGTTATTTGAGTTACTATTGCCTTTCTATCATCTCAAACCAGTCCGCCCATTCTCCTCTGACATCAACAAGGCATTTTCGTTCCACACAACTGCCGCTCACTGGATATTTTCTCTTTTTCGGACCATTCTCTGTAAACCCTAGAGATGGTTGTGTGTGAAAATCCCAGTAGATCAGCTGTTTTTTAAATACTCAGACCAGCCCGTCTGGCACCAACAACTATGCCACGTTCAAAGTCACTGAAATTCCCTTTCTTCCCCATTCTAATGCTCGGTTTGAACTTCAGCAAGTTGTCTTCACTACGTCTAGATGCCTAAATGCATTGAGTTGCTGCCATGCGATTGGCTGATTAGCAATTTGTGTTACCAAACAATTGAACAGGTGTACCTAATAAAGTGGCCGGTGAGTGTATATCTTGCTACTGTGTGGATGTAGACTGGCTTCTTAACCCTTTGTCCATGTATTATACAAAGCAGCCGACAGTCCCTACCTGTGACATCCCTTCCATGTCCAGCTGCATGAGCTCCGTCTGGTTTACAGTCAGTATTGCCATCCCTACTCGGAATATGACCTCCAGTCCCTTGCAAAAGTGACAAAATAATACATGACAAAAAAGTCTAGCATAAGGTTTCCATGTAATACCAAATAATAAGGGTTGCCACTTACCTCATAAATGAAGATATCAAAGATACGTGTCGCCACAGGCAGGGGGAAGGTGGTGAGAAACAGGGTTAAAAACCAGGAAGAGGAATACATGGATGTGTGGAAACAGTGAGAACGGAAGTGTAGATTCAGCTCCGGGAGCTGGTCCTGTGAAATACACATTATGGGTGAGGCCTTAAAGTAAAAGCATATTGTCCTCTTCCAATAAATGTTCTATACATTACATAGATTTTTATTTTAAATGCTTTTTATACCTTTAATTGAATCATTTTTCCAGGGTCATGTGACCACATGGCCCCCCTTCTTGGCAATTTTCATAAATGTGGCAGAGGGGGTGTCCCCACTGCCTGAGGGCTTGCAATGGAATTACACCATGGACATCAGGGAAATGTGTTCCCTACTTTGACAGCAAAGCCCTTACTAGGAGCCGCCATCAATTAAGACCAACCCCCCCCACCTGACAGTCGGCGGCACCCCCCGGCGGGTTGCGGGCTCATACGGGTGGCGGGTTGCGGGCTCATGTGTCCTCTCTGCACACGTGGCTCCCCCCCTCCTCCTCCTAGGCGTCCAATAGGATTGCCTGTCTTTTCAGCCAATCGGGTGTCAAAACCGGCTTCCTGATTGGCCAGGAGGAGGATCAGTGTTACAACAGTGAATATTGATTGTCTGTAACACACCAGGGTGGGCTCGGAGCGCACTCTCTGCGACCCGAGCCAGGCCTATATTGAAGCCTATTAGAGCCTCTGGCTTTATTCAGTGCTTCAAAAAAAACAGCCCTCCTCACTGGAATCCATACACCGGTGTCCTGAAAGGGGGTGAACGCATGGATAAGGGAGACGGCCTTGCGCCCTTAATGGCCCCTGAGTTCTAGTTATGATTCTGACATGTAAAGTGATCACATCAGCAAATATCTGCCTCTATGCTTGGAGTGGTCAGAAATAGAGCTTTCTTTTGGTGGTATTTGATCACCTCTGCGATTTTTTATTTTTTGCACTATAAACAAAAAAAGAGCGACAATTGAAATTGAATTGAAAAGAAAACCCAAAACAATATTTTTTACTTTCTGCTATAAAACATATCCAATAAAACAAAAAGTAAAAAATTGAATTTCTTCACCAATTTAGGCCAATATGTATTCTGCTACATATTTTTGGTAAAAAAAAAATCCCAATAAGCGTATATTGATTGGTTTGCGCAAGGGATAGATTTTATGGATTTTTTTTTTTTTTTTTACTAGTAATGGCAGTGATCAGCGATTTTTAGCAGGACTGCGACATTGCGGCTGACAAATCTGACATTAAGTGACACTTTTTGGGGACCAGTGACACTAAAACAGTGATCAGTGCTAAAAAAAAAAAAAAGGCACCGTCACTGGAACCTTCCATCAGCAACACAGACAGATACTGTATAAAATTTTCTTTTCTTTTTTTTTTAGCAGAGTGGACCCTTGTTAAACAAGTTGTCACTGGTACAGAAAGCGTGGGACAATTTTTTCTAAGGGAGCAGGAATTATTATACTTTCCCACTGTATTTTGATATCTCAGTCCATCCTAGTTTAAATATTCAAAAAAGTGACAACACCCCTGCTTATGTTGTTCTGTGGACAAACGGTCTCTCCCCTATTACTGGTAAGGTTTGAGGGTTTTCTCAAGCCATTACATTTGTACATAGCAGGGGGTTAAGATTTACAGTCTATCATGAATCTTGCTAACTGCTCAGTGTCTGCCACCCCTTCCTGCCAATCCCACCACTGGCTTCTTCTCATCCAACGAAAAAAAAATCTAAATAACTACATACAAACCATCCCCATCTCTGCTCCTAGCTACATCACCAACCTTGATTCAAATTATCACCCAAACCATCCACTCCTCAAAAGACCTCCTGCTCTCTAGCTTCCTCGGAACCTCTTCTCATGCTGCCGTCCAGGACTTCTCTAGAGCCTCTACCACCCTTTGGAGCTCCCTACCCCAACTTGTACACCCAATATGCACGGTCACTGTACTGACACTGGCTGGGAAGGGGTTAACATCAGGGGCGATCAAAGGGTTATCGAGTTCCTAGTTGGTGTCTTCCTGTAGTGTGGGAGGTGCTTTTACTTGGGGAAGGCATAGATCTATGTCCCTGCTTGCAGGAAGACAGGATCCATGCCTTCCTTACTGACAGAACGGCTATCTGCTTTGTATCTCTATATCCATCCATATACACACACACACATATATATATATATATATATATATACATACACACACACACACACACATATATATATATATACACACACACACGATCCTGTGCAGTGCAGCCGCCCTGTAGCGGTAAAACTATAGGGCGGTCGGAATTTGGTTAACATTGCTGTAGATTTTTATTTTTATTTCATATACCAATGTTACAATGGACAAACTTTTTCACAATCTAACCTGCAAGCACAGTGCTTACTTGTAAATGTGGTGGACACTGGCACCACTGTAATAATAATTACAGAATTTCTCATAATTTTCAAATCCTTTGCAGAATATCATCCGCTGCAAAATGACATGTGCACTTCAATTCATTGTTAGAATTTGCAAAACCTTTAATAGGCTCAACGTCAATTAGTACTATTTTATTTAGGACCGAAGTCAAAAGAATGTACCTGTAACATATACTCCAGCTGATATATACATAGGCCCAGCTCAGCCATACTGGGTTTAAAGAGTTCCCGTAACCTATATTCCTGCATCAGACGCACAAACACACAAAAGGCTTCTTCCTCCGGCATCTGACAGGGAAAAACCGCAAAATACAAAAAGATGAAAAGTAATAAGAGAGTGAGGTTACATGTAACAGGTTATTTTAAAGACCATTAGATTACACTAAATTATTTCTGACTTTCAGATACCATTACAATGGAGTCCCAGGTGTCAAATGGGGCAGATTCCTTAACACTGGTAAAAGAATTCTTGTTTGCAGCGATTATTTTTATAATAAAATGCACCCAAAGCATGGTAGAAATTAAAAATGCATCTCAAGTTACAATATTTTAAGTCACTGTGGAGAAGCCCGCCGCACTACTTCTTTTTCATCACATGATTGAGTACTTGCTATGAATGCGGGGCATCATAACCTGCCTCGTAAGGAGCCCTCACCGCCACACCCTCATTCATAGTGTATTAAATCAGAGAGCTGCATTGAAATCATCGTATCAGTGTCACTCGCAGAATTAAAAAGGGGCCAGAGAAGAGGCAAAGAGGAAATTATCTTTACACTGTAATCTTTTACATATTTATTACAATTCCTAATTTTTTTTTATTTTCATATTTTTTTATTTTTTTTTTATCAGCCCTGTTGGGGGGCTTTGGTGAGATATCCGGGGTCTTAACAGACCCCTGACCTCTCCCCTTTGAGACAGGAAAAGGGACTGAGGACTCTCTCCTTCCTGGGAACGGACGTCGGGGCCACGTGACCCCGACGTCATATACATGTTGCCAAGGCGACCGGACGCTCCTCTCCCCCTGCCTCACCTCGCGCCCATATTATATGGGCTACGTGTAAGCAATCGGCTTCACGCCAAGGGGAGGGGACAGGAAGGGAGGCGGACAAGCGTCCGCTACCTAGGCAACAAGACAGCTTGTGGACGTTTTCTGCTAATCCACAATACACAACAGTGACGGCGGCCTATCTGAGCCACACCCCCTTCACTATACCACCAATGAATATGAGATCTCAACTAATTAAGGGTGACACCCACTACTTGGCCACGCCCACACCTCATATATTAGGACGCCAGGGATGGCCACAGGCAGCATTCCACAACTGGCCTTGCTACAGAGAGGTACTACAGGAACCAAGCTCCCTGATACATGGAACCTTTCATCTGACACAACCAACTAAAGGTATTGGATCGCTTTTTGCCTCCTTTTTTCCTTTGATGACGGCTCTGGGGAACTTTACTTCCCCTATGAGCCATCATTATTACCATCCTCATTACGTTTGTGAGATTTAATTCCACTAATACTTTTCCCATACCACTCATGTTTTTCAGTTGTTTAAATATCACGACTGCCAAATACTGGTCTTTTTATAAATACACCAGGCCATCCCGTAGAGGATATCTGAGCAGTACTGACAATTACGTGTTAGGACCCCGGCCAGCACTGGGAAAGCGATTTCTCACAGCCAGATGCAAACGTAAGTCGCATATACTATTTTGATGCAGATGCGATGTTCTGTAGATTTATGCAAGGAATATATAAACATATACTAGTAATCATGTTGTTACTTGAAATTCTAGAATGTGATGCAGTCCCTCCCTGAGGAAGACTTTATTCTTACAATAAGTTGAAACGCGTTGGAAATCTGCTATCAGGACGCCTCACACCTATCGGGGGTGATATTTGTCAAATTAGCAGTAGGATGCATCATATACTGTCACATGTTTGATATTTCTTAATATTTTCAATTATAGATCAATGTGTATGCCAATGTATATTAATCTTGTTTTTGTATAAATAAACTATTTTTTAATGATATTTCAATACTTCCAATCATTACATTGCCCTTAAAATCCCACTTTTCGAGGTACTTTTCTAGTTTTAAGCATCAGAGCATTTGCCTGAGTATAAGTATTCAAGCAAATGCTCAGTATCGGCACCGATACTAGTATCGGTGCAACCCTAGTTGTAAACCTCAGACATGAAATATGAACAGAACATATCCCTCTATAGTGTGTATTTGCCTCAATTCAGAGCACTAAGTGTCTAATTTCTATCTGCTGATTTGTTCCTTTGCCATCAGCATGAATCACTTCTGACAATTTTTCCTGACACCAAGAGAAAAATTGTGACAGGGGAGGGACCTCCAGCAGATTGACAGCCTCAGCTCTGTTCCTGTGTGCTGTGTGAAGGGGGTGTGTCCCTTCACTCCAATCAGATCTCAGACCTCTCCCCACTGAGCTCTGTAGTGTGTAACTTCAGCTACCCATCCACTTTTTTCTGAACTCTCAGACAAGCTTATGAATTCAGCACTTTAAACAGATGTAAAAGAAGAGAAGACTGCAGATAGACAGGTACAACTTATGTACAGTAAGGGGAAAAAAGTATTTGATCCCCTGCTGATTTTGTACATTTGCCCACTGACAAAGAAATGATCAGTCTAATTTTAATAAGAGGTTTATTTTAACAGTGAGAGAAAGAACGAATAAAAAAAAAAAACGCATTTCAAAAAAGTTATAAATTGATTTGCATTTTAATGAGTGAAATAAGTATTTGACCCCTTCGCAAAACATGACTTCCTTGGACAGCTCTTTGGTCTTGGCCATGGTGGAGAGATTGGAATCTGATTGATTGCTTCAGTGGACAGGTGTCTTTTTTACAGGTAACAAGCCAAGATAAAGAGCACTTCCTTTAAGAGAGTGCTCCTAATCTCAGCTTGTTACCAGTAAAGAAGACAACTGGGAGCCAGAAATCTTGCTGATTGATAGGGGATCAAATACCTTTTTCACTCATTAAAATGCAAATCAATTTATAACTTTTTTTAAATGTGTTTTTTCTGGATTTATGTGGTTATTTTGTCTTTTACTGTTAAAATAAACCTACCATTAAAATTATAGACTAATCATTTCTTTGTCAGAGGACAAACGTACAAAATCAGCAGGGGTCCAAATATTTGTTTCACTCGCTGTAGGAGCATTTGTTTAATCTCTGTGTATCGGAGGATAGTCCCTTCACTGGGTATATGTAAGGGTTTACAACCACTTTAATATTTTCATTCATTAAAAAGGAGTAACAGATTGGTTGCCATTGACAACATCTTCAATTGTACAGTTTTAATGCACAGCCCCAATGTAACGAGCCCCTTGCTCACTCGGTTCTACTCTCCCGACACTCCTCTGCAGCTATTGAATCAGACTGCAGATCGCAACATCTGATTGCTCGGTCATCCAATGCTCCGGGATTAGAATTACAGCTATGTGCCGTTCTAACCCAGTTGTGATAGCTCAGAACAAACACCAGGCAGGCTGTATGTAAGTTCAACCAGGAATCTCTCTTTATTGACAGGAATATACAGTCTTATTTATACAATAAAAGAGGAGGTGCAGACCTTCTGCTCATATTACTCGAAGGCCCCTTTCACACTGGAGCGGTTTTCAGGCGGTATTGCGCTAAAAATACCGCCTGAAAACCGTCCCTAAACAGCCTCCGCTGTTTGTTCAGTGTGAAAGCCCTCGGGCGGTGCGCAGGTAGGGCGGTGAAAAAAGTTCTGCAAACCGCTTTTTTGGAGCGGGGAAGGAGCGGTGTATTCACCGCTCCTTCCCCGCTCCTACCCATTGAAATCAATGGGACAGCGCGGCTATACCGCGGCAATACCGCGGCTATAGCCGCGCTGTACGAGGGATTTTAACCCTTTTTCGGCCGCCAGCGGGGGGTAAAAATAGGATTTTTTAAAACAGCTTACCTGTAAAATCCTTTTCTTTCGAAGGACATCACGGGACACAGAGCCACAGTAATTACTGATGGGTTATATAGGTATCACTGGTGATTGGACACTGGCACACCCTATCAGGAAGTTCAACCCCCTATATAATCCCTCCCCCTTGCAGGGATACCTCAGTTTTGTAGCCAAGCAATATAGTGTATTAGAAGAGGGGCGGGACCTCTGTGTCCCGTGATGTCCTTCGAAAGAAAAGGATTTTACAGGTAAGCTGTTTTAAAAAATCCTATTTTCTTTCTCGAACATCACGGGACACAGAGCCACAGTAATTACTGATGGGATGTCCCAGAGCAATGCTACCTGAGGGGGGGAACCACGACCAAGTAGGGTGCAATCAGACCTGAGGACCCTGTACCGCTGCCTGCAGCACACTACGCCCAAAGGCGATATCCTCATGCCTTCTCACATCCACCTGATAGAATCTGGTGAATGTATGAACTGAAGACCAGGTTGCGGCCTTGCAGATTTGAGTCATCGAGGCCCGGTGATGCACTGCCCAAGAAGCACCAATAGCCTTTGTGGAATGTGCCTTGATCTGAAACGGAGGAATCTTCTGTTTCAAACCGTAAGCTTGAATGATCAACTGTCGAATCCATTTAGAAATGGTAGCTTTTGACGCTGCCTGTCCTCTATTGGGACCCTCTGGCAGCACAAACAAAACATCCGTCTTGCGGATCTGAGTAGTTGCCCCTAGATAGGCCTTAACTGCTCTTACTACATCCAACGAATGTAGAGATCTCTCTTCCGGAGAACAGGGATCTGGAAAAAAGGAAGGTAGAACAATGTCTTGGTTTAAATGAAAATCAGAAACCACCTTCGGTAAAAAAACTAGGATGAGGGCGTAGTACCA
The DNA here is from genome assembly GCA_037952835.1 of Lithobates septentrionalis. NCBI lineage: Eukaryota > Metazoa > Chordata > Amphibia > Anura > Ranidae > Lithobates > Lithobates septentrionalis. The sequence continues at coordinate 50,537 of JBBDGP010004220.1, read as the reverse complement.
CTCTATCCTTGTGTATAATCAAATAAGGCTCCTTACAGGAAAGAGCTGCTAATTCTGATACTCTTCTAGCAGAAGAGATGGCCACCAGAAAAATTAATTTCCTTGTCAACAAGACCAAAGGAATCTGACTTATTGGTTCAAAAGGCTGTTTCTGTAACACAGCCAGGACCAAATTCAAGTCCCAGGGGTTTAGGGGCGCTTTAACCGGAGGATTAAGACGCATCACCCCCTGCATAAAGTTTCGGACCAAAGAATGCGAAGCAAGTGGCCGCTGAAATAATACTGATAAAGCAGAGACCTGGCCCTTGATGGTACTCAAGGCCAGCTTCATCTCTAATCCCATCTGTAGAAAATCAATGATTCTACCTATGACATATTTCCTGGGATGCCAACCTCTGGATTCTCTGGATTCTGGATATATAAGCCTTCCAGACTCTATGATAAATCATCCTGGAAGCTGGCTTCCTTGCATTAATCAAGGTAGATATGACAGGACCTGAGAGCCCACGACTCTTCAGAACGTTGGTCTCAATAGCCAAACCGTCAAATTTAGCGTTTGTAAGGCAGGATGGAACACTGGACCTTGAGATAACAGGTCTGGGCGTACCGGTAGGGTCCACGAGGAACCCACCGTCATCCTTACTATTTCTGCATACCAAGTCCTTCTGGGCCAAGCGGGGGCCACCAGAAGTACCGACTTCCTTTCCTGCCTGATCCTGCGAAGGAGTCGTGGTAATAGCAGAATAGGCGGGAATGCGTAAATCAGTGAGAACCGATGCCACGGAATCACCAACGCATCCGTCCCGCATGCAAGAGGATCTTTTGTCCTTGCCACAAATCTGTCTATCTTTTTGTTGAATCGGGATGCAAAGAGATCTACATCTGGAACCCCCCATCTTTGGCATATGGCCCAAAAGACGTCGGGATGCAGAGACCATTCCCCTGGAAGTAACTGCTGGCGACTTAGATAGTCCGCCTGCCAATTCTCTATTCCCGGGATGAAAACTGCCGATATGCATGGCACATGCATCTCTACCCAGACTAAGATCTGGTTCACCTCTTTTTTGAGCAGCTCGGCTCCGGGTGCCTCCCTGATGATTGACATAAGCCACTGCTGTGGCATTGTCGGACTGGATCCTGACCGGACAACCCTGTAGCCTGATAGTCCAGGCCTTTAGAGCTAGATGTATCGCCCGGATCTCCAGAATGTTGATGGGTAAGGTCCTCTCTGTCTTGGACCATACCCCTTGGACCGCAGCCTGTTCCAGAACTGCTCCCCAACCTGACAGACTGGCATCTGTTGTTACCACCGTCCAGGTAACCGGTAGAAAGGATTTCCCCTTCTGCAGTTTTTCGGGTATGAGCCACCAATTGAGGCTCTGACGCACCGCATGCGACAGGTGCATCGGAAAGTCTAATGCCTGAACCTTCTTGTTCCAGGTCGACAGAATACTGTGTTGCAGCATTCTTGAGTGAAACTGAGCATAGGGAACTGCTTTGAATGAAGACACCATCTTCCCTAGTAGCCTCATACAAAGGCGGACTGAGGGACCCTTCTTGGTCCTTACTGTCAGAATCAGCTCTCTCAAAGCAGTGATCTTTGCCTGAGGTAGAAATATTTTCTCCTGGCTTGTATCTATAATCAGACCTAAATACTCCAGTCTTCTTACTGGTTTTAGGAAAGACTTTTCTAAGTTGAGGATCCAACCTAGGTGTTCTAGATACCTGACCGTGGTCCTCAAGTTTCCATTCAAAGAGGCTACCGACCGGTCTATCAAGAGCAGGTCGTCTAGGTATGCTATGACAGCTATACCCTGAGCCCTTAATCTGGCCAGAGGAGGAGCCAAGATCTTTGTGAACACTCGAGGTGCAGTGGCTATCCCGAAAGGCAGAGCCACAAACTGGAAATGGCGCCCTCCTACCTCGAAGCGCAGAAACTTCTGATGAGCAGGAAAAATGGGCACATGCAGATATGCATCTCTGATGTCTATTGATGCCAGAAATTCTCCTCCCTGCAGGGTGGGAACTACTGTTCGAATTGATTCCATGCGGAAGGATTGAATCCTTAGGAATCGGTTCAGATCCCTTAAGTCCAATATGGGCCTGACATCCCCATTTGGCTTTTGGACCGTAAAAAGGTTGGAATAGAAGCCCAATCCCTGGTCCTTTGCGGGAACTATCATAATGACCTCCTGCGACAAAAGTCGCTCTAACGCTAGAAGGAGCGACTGCTTCTTCTCTGGGTCTCTGGGAACATTTGATCTGAGGAACCGAGGAGAAGGGAATTCCTGAAACTCCAGCTTGTACCCTAAGGTTACCGTGGAGATTACCCATCTGTCCTGGAAGTCCTCGTGCCAGAGCTCTGAGAACTGTCGCAGTCTTCCCCCCCACTCGAGTGAGCGGGGGCGCCCCCTCATGCAGAGGTCTTAGTGTTTTGCCTAGTAGGCTTCTTTCCCCAGGACTTCTTTTGTCCCTGGGGTTGACTCTTGTCTCTGGACCCCAATGGAGGCGGCCGTCGAGACTGCCTGGAGGCTGAAGCCCCCGGCGCTGGAGAAAGAGTCCGTTTGAAAGAGGGACGCTTACTCTTCTTCTTGACAGGTAAGAGAGTGCTTTTCCCACAAGAGATTCTCTTGATATAGTTATCCAAGTCCTCTCCAAACAACCTTGCACCACGAAATGGAAACCCAGCCAGTAGCTTCTTACATGGTGCTTCGGCTGACCAATTTTTCAACCATAGGATTCTACGTATATGCACCAACCCCAGTGAAAGACGGGAGGTTTGCACGATAGAATCTCTAATGGCGTCAACCACAAAGCATAAGGCCGCTGGAAGGTTAGCAAACCCCTGGGCCTGCTGTTCAGGTAATACTTTGATGACCTGCTTAACATGGTCTCTTAAGTATTGACAGACTCCAATCGCTGCTACTGCAGGTTGGGCCACTGATCCTGCTAAGGAGAAAACATCCTTCAATAGGGATTCCATCCTTTTATCTACAGGATCCCTGAGCATCTGAGCATTGTCTACAGGACAAGTCAGGCTATTATTTACGGAGGAAATGGCGGCATCAATAGCCGGTATTCCCCACATTTTAATAAACTTTTCTTCCATCGGATAAAGTGTTGAAAACTTTCTCGGCGGAAAAAAACGTTTGTCTGGGTGATCCCACTCAGAATAAATGAGCTTTTCAAGTAAAGTATGAACAGGAAAAGCATGTGCTGCTTGGAAAGGTTTCAGTGACCCCAAAGCAGAAGAGGATTCTTTAGTAGTTTCAGGTATGGGCAACTTAAATGTGGATCGGACCAATCCAGTGAGGATCTGCACTAAGACTTTCTCCTCTTGGGAAGTCGCAGAGGGTCCCTCTCCACCTGATTCCCCCGAAGAGGAATCATCCGTCCCATCCCGATCCTCTGAAAGGGATTCATCTCCTTTATCCCAGAGCTCCTCTGTCTGAGGGTCTTGGGGAACAGAGGAAGGCCTAGTGCGTTTTCTTCCACTGAGTGAAGACGTAATAACGGCCATTAATCTTTCCTCTAGACCATTAATGGTTGAGGAAAAAACCTCTTGTGTAATATATACAGGGGCTGAAGTGCCAGAAGCAGGTGTAGCCCCTGACCCCGATGGCTCTCCCTGGCTAGCCGTCCCTGGCCCATCTTTAGGGGGGGAGGATGCTGCCGACAGGGGGCCCTCAGAACCTGAACGAGATCCCCTAGTGTCTCTGGTTCCTGGGGTGCTTGAACCTCTTCTACCCATAGTGCAAAGCAACAAGGTGTGAGGTATACAAATGAACACTGCCCGCTGAGCGATGTAGTCTGGCCAAAAGCCTTGCTACCCAATGCTCAGTCTGGTGTTACTTCAGTAAATGCTGCCTAGGAGAATGCCTGTGTCCCACCTTACATGCGACTGTCAGCTCTGTGTCTCTCAGAAGGCTGAGTGCACCTGTACAGAGTGCCTTTAATAGCCTGCAGCTGGCCTGAGTGGGAGTCTAAGCACCTGTGCTGACGTCCCGCCCCCTCCTCTACCGCCCCCCCCCTCGAGTTTTGAAAAAAACGAGCGCTTTCCGCACTGCCGACTCTCCTGTCATGCTTCTGGAGAAAAGGCTGGGGATGGGGAAGGAGGGAGACTGGTAACAAGATCTGCCTGAACGGCTATCTTCAGAGATGGTGGCATTTAGGCCGCAGAGCCCGGGTGGTATAACCACTTTCTAGACCCCTGTGGCCCCTCTCTAGCCTGGGGGGGAACATTCAAACATGAGAAATCCCCCTTTCCACCTTACCTGCTTGCAGCCTGCTTTGAGATGCTGGGACATAATCAGCACTGAACACCTGAGACAATCAGTCAGCATGTGTAGGTTTGTGCTCTTGGCAGCCCCCCGGTGGTCACAATAGGCATAGCATGCATTTACCTTAAAGGAGAAAAACCACTAGAACTCAAAAATTCTGTGGAATTTCCTCTTACCTTATCCAGCCGCAGGGTGCTGTTTACACAGACCCAATCTTCACCTCTCACGGTGGGCTCCGTTTGAAAAAACCGTCAGAGACTGGGGCCCCCATCAGTAGGGGGATCCAACAGTTCTGGGACCGTAAAGCACCTCGCCAGAAATTAGGAAGTTTAAAGCCATTTTCTGATCTGCGGGGTCCAGCTCTCTAAAAAGAGAAGCATTACGGGTAAAGCCTCGTTTCTTCGGACACGAGGCCCGGGTACCATTCAATTCGGCCATGAAAAGACACTTTGAATGGATCCGGTTCGCCTGGCTTGCCCCAGTATAGGATCTTAGGATATTCCCTTTGGAGCTCAGCACAGGACATCTTTACACGTCCATCACCTAAGACACTGGCGTAAAAACTGAGGTATCCCTGCAAGGGGGAGGGATTATATAGGGGGTTGAACTTCCTGATAGGGTGTGCCAGTGTCCAATCACCAGTGATACCTATATAACCCATCAGTAATTACTGTGGCTCTGTGTCCCGTGATGTTCGAGAAAGAAACCGCACCGCTAGCGGCCGAATACCGCTGCAAGAAGGACGGTACAGCAGCGCTAAAAATAGCGCTGTTGTACCGCCGACGCCCCCACCGCCCCAGTGTGAAAGGGGCCTAACAATACAGCTGTAACCTAATTAACCTAATTAACATGAGCTAATTAATCCCTTTAGACAGCCTAGATGACTCAGACATGACCTTTAGGCCAGACTGGCCGTCTTGTAGTTCAGAACATCCAATCAACATTATCACAATCAACATAGACTCTTCTTCACACAATAGCAGAGTTAATTAACACAAACAATGGGGATCTAATGACTCTTAGATCCCATACTAGAGACTTATTTACAATACACATTTTAGTAGACAACAGACAGACAGATGCTGGAATTTACATCAGCATCTCCTAACAGTATCTGTCCCAGCATTATGAATCAGCCACTATTCCAATATGGCAAATCCAGGGTTCCCAGAGTCTGTGTGTCCTGGGGGACCAGGACCCGAATCCACAGTAATACCACCTCAAGGGTCCCCAGGCATACAGCTCACAAAGAGCACCGTTCCCCCAAATGCAAGGGCCCACGATCGATCGGCAAGAGGCTAACATACAGTCCCCTCCAAAAGTCTCTCTCCCAGCTAGGTCTGTCACACCCAATATGTCAATTTTTCTGGTAAAATCAGTTTTTTATGGATATGAGATCCCACAAAGAGTTGGATCCCCATAGATCCCCAGCAAATTGAAAGGCAAATCTGATGATTAAGAGAAAAAGCAGGAACCTCGGGAGAGTAACTGATCCATTATAGGAAAGGTACCAACATCCCAGAAATGACAGCACCAGCATAATAATTTGGGACTTCTTAGGTACCAAAGCACAATAATCATTCATAAAATTCATAATTTTTTTTATCCTCCATAAAAGAGTTTTGTTAAAAAGGTATTGAAGCTGGCACGATATTATTAAACACAAAGCCAAAAAAAATGTATAGAGTTTCATTCTGTCACTCATTATCCCTCCTGAATAATAATCACACACTTCAATTATCTACAAGCAGATCCACAAATCTTCCATGTACGCAGTGAGGGAGAAAGGATGATTCTCGACGAGTTTTGTAGACTACATCAGCCACTTCCTAAGGACAGTAACACTGTATGCATTATTTACCATATGTCACCAAGAAAAATCCAGCCATAGTTAAAATGCACACATTGTGGACAATAGCCCAGAAGATGGCAACCCAATTCCCCCAGTTGGGTCAATGCTGCCTCTAAGAAATAACCTGGACGGCCATAAGGTCTTCAAAGTCTACAAAGTGTAAACAATTTGCTCAACCACATCCCATATAGATAACACAATTGTATAGGTCTTTTTTTATTGCTTTTAGTATTATGCTCCAGAGTTTCCACAAGTGGGGTAACTGATCTACATCATAACTGGTTGCTTCCTTGTTCCAACATATTAGTACATTGTGTCCAAAATGTTCACCACAGTCCATAATCCTAAAAATGGCAGATGGAAAACACAAGGGGAAAGAGGTACAGTGGAACAGTCCTACCAGGGGAAGGACAACCAAAAGGAAGTCCATCCCACCAAACTGTATTCTTATGACAGTATCCTATGTTTATGATCATGTATCAGAATGTCCCCTGGATGAAAATGGCTATGAATACAGGGGTGCAATTCACAAGATTATATATATTTATATAAAATTATATTCAGAAACTGTACAGACTGTAAAGGGTCTACTGAACCTAGATTAGTGTTTCCCTACCATGGGGCTGTGGCCCCCCACCTGCTTCCTATCTGCCCCGACAGCTGCTGATGCCACACCAGGTTCAGACCAGACAACTGGGGTATTGGATGATGAATCGAGGGGCTATTCTACCCTGGGAGACGTAATCTTTATTTAAATTTTTTTGAGGCATGAAAAGTTTAAGGAATTTACCAGGCCCTGGTCTCTCGAAGGCTGAGAACCACTGACCTAGATAATTCAACTTTTTTACAATAGGATTTTTAGTATAGATGACAATACAGTGCAATTATAATGTATGTGAGATGAGGCTTCTGTAGAATATGAGCTTTAGAATCTGGACAATTACCTGCATAAGAAGAAGGCCCACAATGAAGGCACTGCCCTGGCAGTAACCCACTTCCCGGTCTATCAGAGAATATGCCTGTGGAAGAAAAAACATCATATCTACATATTACAGGTCATAATCTTTGCCTGTTCTGCCACATTTATCGAAAATCAACACTGAAAATCTAAACATTTCTGTCACAATCACCTTTAATGCAAAGGATTACCCCCTCCAACCAGTCTTTTTTTATGCAACTAGATGTCCTCAGTCTAATGCCCCGTACACAAGGTCGGATTTTCCGATGGACAATGTCCGATCGGAGCTTGTTGTCGGAAATTCCGACCGTGTGTGGGCTCCATCGAACATTTTCCATCGGATTTTCCGACACACAAAGTTGGAGAGCAGGAGATAAAATTTTCCGACAACAAAATCCGTTGTCGGAAATTCAGATCGTGTGTACACAAATCCGACGGACAAAGTGCCACGCATGCTCAGAATAAATAAAGAGATCAAAGCTATTGGCCACTGCCCCGTTTATAGTCCCGACGTACATGTTTTACGTCACCGCGTTTAGAACGATCGGATTTTCCGACAACTTTGTGTGACCATGTGTATGCAAGACAAGTTTGAGCCAACATCCGTCGGAAAAAATCCTAGGATTTTGTTGTCGCAATGTCCGAACAAAGTCCGACTGTGTGTACGCCCTATAATGGCCAGCATCATTCTACCCACTTCCTCTGAGCCCAGGTCATCCTGGGCCCACCTCTGCCTGTGACTGAATAGTAAAAGGAGAAGTAGTACAACGAAAAGCTCATCTTTCGGTCACTTTGCTTTCTCCCCCAATCAGCAAGCTTCTTGTCAGCACATGTTCTGACTGGTTCCTTCTATTGCTTCTTGCTCTCACATGCCAGGCCTGCTGTACAGAGACTACAAGAGGCTAAGAACAGCTTAAATTTAGGTACTTAAAATGCTTGCATTTCTAAAATACATTTACTGATGTATTAAAGTGGAATTCCAGCCTCAACCTAACTACTCTTAAATATGTCCCCTCCCCCCTCCTAAGCTGACTAACCTGTGTTACTTGCCTATTCTCAGCCTGTAATGGTCTGGTCACATGATCCCCTGTGTTGGTTAGCAGCAGCTGCAGGAGATAGGAGAAAGCAATTGACAATGGCTGGGAAATCTAGAAGCAGTGACTTCACTCTCAGGCTTCTATTGCACATCCGTTATCTGCGTTCCTTCTTCTCCCCTGCGGCCACCGCTGGCTGACACAGGAAATCACATAACAGGTCTAGAGTGTCCTGAAAAATAGGTAAGTGTGAAAGACTGCCTGGGTGCCTCTGCCAAGATACAGCTTCCTCCACTCTGGAACCAGGTATTATAGCTGAGAATTGCACCCAAGAAATAGTCGACACTAGCTTAGGTGCAAACTAGAACTGATATTACTGTAAACTCACACAGAAAATATACCATACACAATCAGGAAAGAACTTATCCTAAACAATGCAAACTATAAACAGTAATGTCAGTACATCTAATGAACAACTGACATAAACAGTGATCTAAAAAAACAGTAATCTAATTAACATAAACCTAAACCTTCCCCCTAGTTTTAGAACAAGGTGAAGTGGACACAATACTAGCAGACAGACAGCAACAACAGGTGACTTAATTAACAATGGAAATTCACACCTAGAAGGCATACACTGGGGGAATTATACCATGAGCGAGAGACACCATAATAAACAGGTTATAGTAGGAGACCCCAGCATCCGGTTGTTTTGAGACGATTATATTAACATCGGAGTCTGGGGGGTAAAGCAGTCATTACTGGTTTGGGCACAGAGGCCCCACAGAGCTCCTAGGTTCCCAGAGTCTGTGTGTTTTGGGGAGACACGGACCTGAATCGGAAGCAAAACCAATCCAAGGGTCCCCCAGGCACACACCTCCCAAGAATAGAGCCCCTTCAAAAGTCAGGCCCCATAGTCAGTAGGCAAGTGGCTATCCTGCAGTCCCCTCCAAAATCCTATGTCCTGGTTGGGTCTGTCAAAGTATGTACATCTTTCTTACACAGGTTAGTCAGTATGGGTGTTAGGAGGGGGAAGAGGGAGCATTTTTAAGAGTAATTGGGTGTAGGTTGAAAGTCTACTTTAATGATTACAGAGCTGCATTAAAATTTTTGTTAAGGCAGTGTACACAGCCACTCTGCTAGAATTACACGATGTATATACTATATGTCATTTTCTAAAATTCTTGTTATAAATACCGTTCTTATCCCTGATCAGCGGTCACATGACCACCCGGCGCAGTCTTCCTTCGATGTACTACAGAGGAAGGGGCTGAGTTCCCCCTGCCAAGCGGTCACGTGACCTCCCTCTGTAATACAAACATCGGAGGAAGACAGCGCCGGGTGGTCACGTGACCGCTGATCGGAGATAAGAAAAACGATATTTATAAAGAAGAATTTTAGTTACAGGGGGGCCAAATCACACAGCACAAGTACTGTGCTGTATAACATGCTTTAAAAAAAACAGTATCTATTTTTTTTTTTTTTTTAGTTAACAAACATTTTAATTTGCGTCATTTATATCTGCCTAGAGTTTAACTTCAACTCCTAGGAATATTCCTTCTCTGCACAAGATGACATAAGAACTGTGAGTCTTGTACAAGCAAGTAAGGATACCGGAGTATCGGGGAAAAATGTAAAAGTGACTTGGCACAGCTGCAAACATATTCCTTAAGAGGACTGTGCCAATTTAAAGGATATGTAAAGGTTTGTTTAAAAAAAAAAACAAAAAACAAAAAAAAACACACATCATACTTACCTCCTCTGTGCAGTTGGTTTTGCACAGAGTGGCCCCAATCCTCCACTCCTGGGGTCCCTTGGCGGCGCTCCTGGCTCCTCCTCTTCTCCAGTGCCCTGTTGGAGAGCCGCTCTCCCTGGTGCTGGCGCGCTACCGTGCCCTGCTGCTGCATAGATTGACACAGACAGCAGGACTCAGCTCCGCCCCCAGCTCCCACGCTATTGGATTTGATTGACAGCAGCGGGAGCCAATGGCTGCGTTGCTTTCAATCTATCCAAACAGGACCCGAGACATCGGCTGGAGCTGGTGTGCTCACTCCCGCCGCTGGATAGACCGGGTTCAGGTAAGTAAAAGGGGGGCTTAGGGGGCTGCTGCATCAAAGGAGATCTTTTAACCCCTTTAATATTCTGGATTATAAGTCTGGTAAGACTGAGAGGTCTTATTTATCCAAGAATTGTTTTAATGTGGTTTTTAAATAGGCTTATTTATAAATGTCAACTCTTTTAGAATACCGAGAACTTGAATGAGTTTGGTATGCGTATAGAAGTAAAATGGCACATTTATTGCTACTAATATAAATACGGGAAGTCCCATCGCTACGATCACAACCCTATTCTCTCTCACTCAACAGTTGTCAGCATAAAGGGCCCCTTATTTTCTTTGTATGGCATCACAGATCAATGCTGATCAGCACAACCCAATGTACAGTACCTGGTGTGGTCAAACACTAAAAGAACTGTTAAGAATGTCCAAAGCTATTTTGACTATACTCCTCACAGGCGTGAACTTCATTCTGCACTCCTGTGATCCAGTGTCACTAAACAGCGTCATTCAGCCGGTCCAGGCTCAGGAAAGAACCAGACTTTAAAGTCTGGGTGCCTGAAATGGCAGCGAGCTGCTGAGAGCCCGAGCCAGCCGCTCCCGCCACCTCCTCAGCCCAGTGCTCCAGGGAGTGCTGGAGTGGCAGAGCAGACAGTCACCAGCTCTCTGCTCACTAAAGACTGAGAACTGAGCGATCAGAGGTCTTTGATAGCTCAGTTCTTGGTCTTAGAGCCAGCAGGGCACACATGCAGCATGGATCGATGCTGCATCAACCTAGGCAAGTATAAATGTTCATTTTGTTTTTTTTTTAGTTCCCATACTTCTCTTTTAATAAGATTCACAATGATGTGTGTACAAGTTCCCCCATCCGTACAGAAGCTGCAGTGAGTGACAGCTGCAGGAGAGAGGAGGGGGCGCCAACAACGGCTGGGATACGAGAGCGTCCCAGAATTCCCAGTCATTGTCAGGCACTCTTTATTCCCCTGTAGGCACGGCTCACTGCTGATACAAGGGATCACGTGACCGAATCAGACTGAAAATAGGTAAGCATACATACACAACTTATTTTATTAATTGGTTGGTCATTTTTTTAAGCATTGTTAGTGTTAAGCTGGAATACCACTTTAATTTCGATTCTCTGGATGTCTTTTCACATAACGGTCTAAGGGTTTACTTCCTCATGCTTCAGAGGAAATCTCACAACAGCTGAATATTTCATAACCCCATACATTTGGCGTTCTGAATATAGCGGTACTGAAGACTATGCAGTCTTGTGATTCAAGCTGTACATGTAAAGTTCCTACACCTACCATACTAGATATTCAATGTGGTCACTGGGCAGATAGTGAGGGGCAAATCTCCCCAGTGGAGATACAGATGGCAATAATAAACCTACCAAAGATTGCACCCTGTAATGGAAAAAGATGTGCAAATAGGTGCAAATGTCTAGGCATGTGCTTCTCTATACTTAGACAACAGGACAGCCAGAACATGTTGTGTAATTCGCTCAGATTGCCAGAGCACCAGGGAAAAACAGGAATTGGGATACGGCACATGTAACAACATCAAAATAACAGCATTACCTTCATGACATTGAACAGCCCCTCCTGCCCCAAGCTGTCCTGTCCCCTAAAAAAGTCATGTTCAGGGTAGGTTCGAGCGATGTCTCTGCGGATCAGCTTCTCGCAGGGTGAGGACATTCTCAGCAGGTCGGCATATTGCTTCTTCACTGGCATGTCTGTTGCGTTACACAACATCTGCCATACTATGACTCTGAAGTGATGTGGGATCCCCTTCCGAATTAGCTCCTGTAAGGAAAACATAGTAATAAATACCCAGGAAAGAAAATGAAATAAAAGAAGAAGAAGAAAGAAAGAAAAGAAGAAAGAAAGAAAAGAAGATAAAAAGAAAGAAAAGAAAGAAAAGAAAGAAAAAGAAAGAAAGAAAAGAAAGAAAAAGAAAAAGAAAAAGAAAAAAAGAAAGAAAGAGAAAAAGAAAAAAAGAAAGAAAGAAGAAAAGAATAGAGGTATATGACGACACAATGCAGGATCACTTTAAGGACTCATTTAGGGCCCTTTCACACTGGGGCGGGGGCCGCATCGGCGGTAAAGCGCCGCTATTGTAAGCCCCGCCAGCGGCCGAGAAAGGGTTAAAAACCACCGCAAATCGCCTCTGCAGAGGCACTTTGCCAGCGGTATAGCCGAGCTGACCCATTGATTTCAATGGGCAGGAGCGGTGAAGGAGCGGTATACACTCCGCTCCTTCACCGCTCCGAAGATGCTGCTAGCAGGACTTTTTTTCCCGTCCTGCTAGCGCACCGCTCCAGTGTGAAAGCCCCGAGGGCTTTCACACTGGAGAGACAGCAGCGGCACTTTTGGGTCGGTTTGCAGGCGCTAATATTAGCGCAATAGCGCCTGCAAACCGCTCCAGTGTGAAAGGGCCCTTACAGCTGCAGCAAGGACTGCTGCTACTCTGCCAAATGAGCTGTGCATAGTAGCAGCATTGCCCCACTTAAGTGGGAGGTATAATTCCTGCCACAGCTACAAAGCAAACCAGCATAGCATGTGCACACCCCCAGTCGCTGCCTTTGCAGCTAAAGGGTGAGTGGATATGGCCAGTAAAAACACAGCTCACATGGTTTTACTGCCCCCCTAACTGCTAGTGAAAACAAGCACTAATTCTTAGATGTGATGGCTGCCTTAATTTTCTTTTTTAGGCTTTCTTTCTACTATTTTCACCTGGTGATCCGGTCAGTAAGTGTTTTTAAAAAACAAGATCTCTTCCAATTGTATCAGTTACAAGGATGCGACAAACCATTTACCACTGACATGAGTGCTTCCAATGATCAGCTTTTATTTATTCATATAAAGCCTTTATCACAAAAAAAAAAATGTGTTGCTGTAACTGTTTATAAAGTGTGAGCTGGAGTTTGTCCTCAGTTTGTTAGTGTATCTAAATCGAATACCCCTCACTCCCCAGACTGACAATGCTGCTGTCCAAAGGTGCCCCCTGTTCTTCATCAGCTGAAAACAAAGAGGGGAAAAAAAATAAAACGAATGCAGCCACCACATCTAATGATTAGTTAGCTGCAACATTACATTTTGGGATTAATACCACTTTAATGTTGTAGAGATCTCTTTATGCTATTAATTTGAATGTAACCATGGGTGCCAGGCTAAAATCGAAAGCTGCCCACGGGTGCCTGTCATAGGAGGGCTGTGCAGCTGTTGATATAAATATACGTAGCTTTAAAACGAACTGTCAGCATGGTTATTGACATCACTAATGCGCGGTGTTAGTTGAGGAAATTTAAAAGGGGAAGTAAATTTTAGACAAAGTTTCGGCCACACATCAACTTTGGCTACCGATTTATATAAATATCCTTTTCTTCATTGCTATGGAAGCATCACTGTCTAACCAGAATTAAATGACTTTTAAAATGGAATACAACCAGGGAACCAGGAAAGAACAGGTATTACGTATAGGACCAAAACATTTATCTTTATGTTGTCCCAATTTCTTCCTCATAAAGAGGACAACCAGTGAAATCAAATCTTGTGTAACATAAAAACAAGGCCTTAAAAAGTATTTATACTATAAAGGGGGACCCAATCTCCGGGCTGCGGACTGGTTCCGGTCTGTGACCTGCTTGAAGCTGGCAACGGGCAGAGCAAGCCAGGACATCCTGCACTGCCTCGCTCTAACCACCAGAGGGAGTCCGCTCCCCTTCTCCTAGAACCACTACTCCCTTTCCACTCTGTGGTCACGAAGAAGAAGAGGGAGGAGAGCCGGGCCGGTGACGGGAATCTCATAACACTGGTGAAACCTAGGCTGCACCCCCACCCAAGGTGATAGGCTGCAACCACCACACACACCCCCAGGTGATAAGCTACATTCTCCCCCTCCCTCTGAGGTGACAGGGTGCAACCACCTCCCCCACCCTAGTTGACAAAGCTGCAAACCCCTCTCACCCCCCCCCCCCCAATAACCACCAACCACTATGCCAACCCCCTCACACCCCCCCCCCCCCCCCACCAACCCGTGGAGGGGTTGACATCCAAGCGGTGGAGGTGGGGGGGATGGGGGTTGGGGACCTTTGCCCTAGAGAGAAAAAAAATAAAAAAAAATAAAAAGTCAGCAGCTACAAAAATACTCCAGCTTCTGACTTAATAAAAGGACACAGTTTTGGTAACTATGGTATGTCTCTTTTGTTTTTTTTTTTAATTTTTATTATACTATTCTCTGTGAAGCTTGAAAATTCGTCTTTAAACAGTTAAAAAAAATAAAAATAAAAGTGCTGGATCCCCGTTTATGGATCCAACGCTGTCCTCACCCGGGCTGGTTTTTCACCAGTCTTCGGGTCTCCAGCATGTTTACTGTGGGAAGCCAGCTGCGAGGCCTTGTGGCTGCCCTTTGTGCATGATGCCGCAGCCTTCTGGAACCTGTGATGTGTCCTAGAAGGCTGTGGGTAAAGAAAGCGGTGCCGAACTCCCGCTCAGATCGGCTAGGTGATAGGCACTCGCTCCCACTCCAGCTCATATCAAAACTAAGTACCTAAAAACATTTTAAAGTGCCACATGTACTAGAGGAGGGGAGGAGAAGGACATAAAGTGGAACTTCCCCTTTGTGGTAAAGTTCCGCTTTAAAGTGATTGTTTAAAAAAACAATAAGACTTTACAAACATGTTATACTTACCTGCTCTGTGTAATGTTTTGCATAGAGCAGCCCAGATCCTCCTCTTCTCGGGTCCCTCTTTGCTACTCCTGGCCCCTCCCCCCTGTCGAGTGCCCCCACAGCAAGCAGCTTGCTATGGGGCACGCAAGCCGAGCTGCAGCTCCGTGTGTCCATTCAGACATGGAGCTGCTGTTCGGCCCCACCCGCTCTCTCTCCTGATTGGCTAACTGATTGACAGCCGTGGGAAACAATGGCGCCGCTGCTGTGTCTCAGCCTATCGGGGGGAGAGTCCCAGACAGCCAAGGGACTCATTGACATTGCTGGACAGAGATGGGGCTCAGGTAAGTATTAGGGGGGCTGGGAAGGCTGCTACACACACAGAAGGCTTTTTATTTTAATGCATTAAGATAAAAATCTTCTTCCTTTACAGCTGCTTTAAGGATTCTCTTTAAGTATGGCAGATATATAAAAAAAAGATCACAAATGAATAAGTGTAACAAAACCAAACACAGATATTCAAAAGGCATTGTACACTTTCAAATGTTTTTTGGCTTAACTAACATTAGTGTCGTTATATTCCCTGTGCTGTTTGTTTGCCTTGCCTTGTAATGATGGGCTCACATGTGTCTGCAGTTTGTAGTGTCATGGCTGATCGATTCTCCTACGTCCATGTATTCATTCACCTAGCTTGTCCCCATTCATTAAAGGGACTGGTAACTTCTTTTTCCCGGGTCAAACAGCATCCAATCCATGCCTTGCTATTTCCTCTGTGTTGCATCACAAATGTTGGAGTGTTAATGTGATGAACAACTGCATGGTGATGTCTCCATTAATTGCTCTGCCTGTTTGTCTCTGTGTCAGATCTAATTACTGTGTCACTCTAACCTGCAGAAAACTAGAATGAGAGACCCAGGAATTGTAGCATATGTAGGAAGTGTGAATTCTTAGACTACAGACAGAGGTCATGCATTAACAGAAACTTCTGGCACCGCAATGTGAAGATTTGCTCTACTATATGCTGTGCTAACATGGCAGCAAAAGACAAAATGAAACTACATGATCAATGTTCATCTTATGCGGGTGAAAGACACGAGGTGCAGGTAGGAAGGTTTAGGAATGCCTTCAATTAAATGTAAACATGAATTGACTGTTCATGATTAAAGTGCATCAGTCTTGGATCCTTTCAGTACTGTGTAGATCTTCGCCTCTGTGCTCCTAATAATGCACGCTGTGCAAAAAACTTCACCCACTGTGCACACAAATGACTCACCAGAACAATGCGACCTTTACATAATAAAATGTATGGAGAGCTTGTGAAATGGGGACTCCGTTACGTATAACCTGCTCCAACCCTTTATACTGAGCATTTCCCATTTCTCTGCAGAAAAAAACCCAGATCTGGAAACTCTTATACACTCCTCCACTTTTCTTATCAAAAGCTTTTTTTTAAAAAACAGCATAATAAAGTGGAGGCGCCACATAGTGTAGCATACTTAAAGCCACTTTGCCACATATAATCTCTATGGTGCATTAAACCGCACCAGTATATAAAGCAGGGTCGGCCTAGGGCGCACGGGCGCCGCCCCCCCCCCCCATCCATGCATCTGGCATGAATATCAATAGGAGGGAGTTTTTTTTGGAGCACCTTATTAGAGCCAGAGGCTCCAATAGACTTCAAAGTAGGGTGAGCTCGGGGCACAGAGCATGTGTACCAAGCCCACCCAGGTGTGTTACAAAAGCGAATGAATATCCACAATTATAAAACACTGATCCTCCTCCCAGCCAATCAGGAAGCTGGTCTTGAGACCCATCACCTGATTGACTGGAAGGACAGGTGATCCTATTGGACGCCTAGGAGGATACGCGCGGCGAAAGCGCGGAGGAGGAGAGAACACAGGAGCGATGCCCGCTGCCTGACACTTAAATGGCGTAAGTGACAGACAGTGAGCGGGTGGCGGGTTTGGTTGTTTGCCGCCCCAATGAAAAGCCGCCACTGATACAAAGCTCAGTCACTTTATACACTGACAGCGAGTCCATGCAGCTGCACCCTTCACAAGGCCATCTAGGTCATTTTGCATGCCCTCTCCTGCCCCTCAAAGTCCTGGAGAACGAAATGGCCTCTTTCACACGAGGGATCCGTATGTCCGTTTTTCATCCTTCCGTTTTCGGATGAAAAACGGACATACATGTATCCCTATGGAGCGTCGGATGTCAGCGGTGACATGTCCGCTGACATCCGACCCGCTCCGATCCGAAAAGTGTAACGGAGGAAAAACCTACTTTTCCATCCGTTTTCGGATCGTATCGGATGACGACGGACACTACGGACCGTCATCATCCGATCCCCCCATAGGGGAGAGCGGCGCTCTGACAGGTCCGTCGCTGCACAGTGTGCAGCGATGCACCTGTCATCTTCCTGCTCAGCGGGGATCGGCGGAGCTATCCCCGCTGAGCAAGCGGATGTTCACGGGGCGGATCATGACTGATCTGCCCCGTGTGAAAGAGCCCTTAGAAGGAGTGGCCAGGAGAATGCAAATTCATTCGGAGAGGGCAACTGCATGCTTGATTGTATTTTTTTTTATATATATTATTTTTGTTTTTGAATGATAGAGTGGGTTGGAAGGGATACTACACTATATAATCAATCATTCTCCAAAATGAATCCATAAACATTCACTAGTTATAATGGCTCTGTAATCCATTTTTCATGAAATTGTTTCTTACTGTGCTTTTCTGCCTCCATGTACAATAAAAAAGGGGGATTTGAAGATTTGGAGGAGGTTGAGAAAGCTAAAAAGTTATTTTTAGAGTTAATCATACATACTTGAATGGAATATAATTTTTTAATATAAGAGTTTAGTGTCACTGTATACTACACTATGGAGTGGGTAGGTGACACCAATGAATTCCGTAACTGTAATCAAGAAAAAAAAACAAAAAAAAAAAAAACGTTCTCCTCCTTGCTATGCAGTACGGTGGTGATGTGTCAATTACAAAAAGGTACTGAAAAACAACTCAATGACAAAACACCTGGATAAAAAAAAAAAAAAAAAAAAAAAAAAAAAAAATCATAATCTTAGGTTCTCAATCCCACATATATGCCATACCTTACTTTACTTAATAAATACAACCATTCACTCACAATGGCTTACCCCATGCTTCTTTAGGTTCACCATACACGATACAATATAACTATATAGTCTTTGTTAAAATGGTTGTAAACCCTCATATACCAATGAAGTGACTGGGCCTCAGATTATACAAAGATGAAACAAATCCTCCTATATAATTTGTACCTGTTTATCTGCAGTCTTCGCTTCTCTATATCTGTTCAAAGTGCTGAATTTTTAAAGCTTGTCTGAGCGGTCAGAAAAAAGGGGAAGAGAGCTGAAGTTACACTCTGCAGAGCTCAGGGAGGAGAGCTTTGAGAGTCAATTGGAGGGAAAGGACACACCCCCCCTCCACACAGCACACAGGAAAAGAGCTGAGGCTGTCAATCTACTGGAAATCCATCCCCTGTCCTCTTACGCCCCGTACACACGATCGGAAATTCGGCCAGCAAAAGACCGATGAGAGTTTTTGGACGGAAAATGCGACCGTGTGTATGCTCCATCGGACTTTTGCTGGCGGAATTCCAGCCAGCAAAAGATTCAGAGCATGTTCTCAATTTTTCCATCGGAAAAAGTTGCGATTGGAAATTCCGATCGTCTGTACCAATTCCGACGCGCAAAATTCCTATGCATGCTCGGAAACAATTCGACGCATGCTCGGAAGCATTGAACTTCATTTTCTCAGTTCATCGTAGTGATGTACGTCACCGCGTTCTTGAGGGTCGAAAGTTCAGCGAACTTTTGTGTGACCGTGTGTATGCAAGACAAGCTTGAGCGGAATTCTGTCAGAAAAACCATCCAAGATTTTTCAGACGGAAATTTCACTTATGTGTACACCTCATAAGTGTCAGGAAAACTTGTCAGAAGTTACTCATGGTGATACCAAAGGAATGAAGCAGCAGACAGAAGACACTTAGTGCTCCTAGTTAAAGAGGAAGTAAACCTTCCTCTATCATTTGTACCTATAGGTACTGTAAATATCTCCTAAATGAGCGCCGTTTAGGAGATATTTACTGTATACTGCGCCGATGATGTCATCGGCGCATGTGCTCTGAAGTAACGTCCGCCCGTGCCATTTCTTCAGAATTGTGTGCCGTGACTGGCGGCTCTTGCGCGCATGCGCAGGAGTGACGTCGCGTGGCTCCGGCCAGTCATACAGCCAGAGTCCCCGGCCCCGGAAGGAAGACGGGCGAAGATGGATGCGGGGACAACGCGGGCTTCGTTTGCAGCGAAGTGTCACATAATGTGCTAGTATGCGATGCATATTTCATGTCTGAGGTTTACAACCACTTTAATTTTAGATTTACCAAAAACTATGCAATATAAACACCTACATTAAATATCGAATCAATCTCTATCCAGTCAGGTAGGCTCTTGAACAGCATAGAAGAAGTTGATGGATCAAAATGAGATTGTATAGAGGAGTTATATCGTCTGGTGAGCTTTAGCTTTCAGTCCTTTCTCCTGCACTGGTCTGTTATTGGACAATAAAGGGGCAGAAGCTCACTAGTGAAGTCAATCCTCTGCTCACCCCACTTTTTATTTTACTTTCAGACCTATGCAAAGTGATGGAGTGCAAACAGACTTCTAGTAGTGACTCTTCACCTCCCAGTCAATATGCTGCTTTACAGAGAATTAAATAAAGCAAAAGTAAAGGCAGAATGAGGCATTTACACTTACAGTATTTAAAGCACAGCTGCATGTATGTTTTTTATCTTTTCTTTTTTTTGCACCATGAAACATACTTCTACTCCAGTTCTGGGCTGTCCTAATGACTAGGGGTGAAGCTGACATTATAGTGGCCATGCCACTCTCCACATTGATACTCTGATTGGCACCGTGGGGATGTCCCCTCAGGGTGGCACCCTGCATTCATAGTATGTCCTCAGTCTACTGCATTGAGTGACGTAGGGCATAATTTAAGCCAGACAAATGAGGGCATCTTAAGGTAAAAAAAGATGTACTGCAAGGGACTACTCCAGATTGAGGGTAAGTACTGCAACCAGAGCTGCTTTTTTATTTAGTTCACAGGCTGGGGGTACATTTTAG
The DNA here is from genome assembly GCA_037952835.1 of Lithobates septentrionalis. NCBI lineage: Eukaryota > Metazoa > Chordata > Amphibia > Anura > Ranidae > Lithobates > Lithobates septentrionalis. The sequence continues at coordinate 30,524 of JBBDGP010004220.1, read as the reverse complement.
CTAAAACAACAATTGCCAGGAGTCAGTTTACAAGAGTTGGGCATTTAAATCATTTTACTGATTTTAAGGAACACATTACTGAATTTGCTTTATATATTTACATTGAGTTCTGGACAAGTAAGGGTTAGTGTACAACGTGCCAGTCTCACAGCATTAATATGATCGACGTTAATGATTGCCAGCGATGTAACCAGTTACTCTGCTATTGTGTATAACCCATCAGGCAGAACACAGAGCAGCATTCTTGACCAGACCCACATAACTGAAGCCTCCAACCACCTGCTCCTCTTACTGACCTTCAGCAGCTTCTCCTTTCTTCTGGTCCACTCCTCCCAGTGGGTGACAATTCGTCCCCATAACTCCCAGCTGTCCTGGTCCAAAGGTGGTGGCCCCGGGGAGGTGACGCTGGTTCTGCAGGATCCAGTAACACTTCGCAGTGACTTAGAGTCAGCTTCCAGGAGCCTGTGGAACACAATGACAGCCTTAGACAATATGATCAAGGAAAGAGAATTTGTATTTCTAAGTATAAAACTACTAAAATGGTCCATTTATTATAATATCTGGAAAAGTAATTGACGGTTGACCACTGCGGCCAAGGTTTTGACTTTGTTCTATATTACTTAGAAGAGACTCTGGCTTGCATACATTAGACATTCCCAGCTTATGAAGGCAAAAGCATTCCTTGGTGAAATCCAATGTACACACAGACATACAATTACACTGTATTACAGATTTTGCACTTTGATGCTTTGTTCAATCCCAACTGTCCTCTACTCTGTCCCCAGAGCACCCCACACCCCATTATCTACTCCACGCACAAATGCAACCTTCATCCCATTTACATTTTATTTTTTCCCTGGACATCTACTCTCTGATGACATGATGATTAGGGCCCTCTATTTGCTCTTCTTCCCTCCAGCAGTGGGCAGTACGTACTTTGCAGTATTACTGGGATCCTGAGCCAATGTGAGGACAATAAACGTGGAAAAGTACGACCTGGAGGGGGGCAGAGCCTAGAGTCTGAGAACTAAGCATGGGGTAATTATGTAGGCTGCCACTGTTGGCCTGCTTTTAAAAATGCTAGTTGCCTAGCCATGCCTGACTTCAATAAAGACTCAGAACAGGCATGTAGCAAATAAAAAAAAAAAAAAGTCAGGGAAAAAAGGAATGTTGGAGATTTAAACCACCTGACGAGTTTGTTCTGTGTCTCCAGGGCCCTAGTTGAAATCTCCACGCCAATTTCCTGGGTCTGCACACCTATTGTCATCATGAGGGGCTCTTCCCCTCCTAAATGTTGCGTTTCATACAAGGAAACATGTGACCGTTGTTTGAATGGGTCTTTTTAAATAGTGTACAGTGAAAATATTCTTCCTGGACTTCTGTTCCATGCTGAAGACAAGAAGGGGTGAAGCAATAAGGAAGCTCAAACAATGATGAAATGCAAAGTGCACTGACCCATAGCAACCAGAAACAACGTTCACCGATGGTAGGCTGAAAAGGTACACTCCAGATCAACTGATAACAGATAACAAGTTCTTTAGAAGCAAATAAAGGAGCAAGTTCTTCCATTTTTCATCCCAATGTCACTGCATGGTGCCATCCTATGCCTCTCCCTTTTGTCTGTTTTCTGTTAATCTGGGAACACCCCTGCAGGCTCCATGCTGCCTCTCACATTGAAAAAAAGGCCAGTACCTGAGAATTACTCACATTTACATTTACAGTGAACCAATCACTTTCAACCCTGCCATAAAAGACAGAATATGATTGGAGGTGCAAGCAGCATACAGGGAGAAAGTTATACATCACATGCTTCAGAAATAGAAGGGACATGTCATTCTGGAGGGCTGGAAATAACAGTTTTCATTATTTTAAAGCAATCCAAACAACTTATTTAGAGAAGGTATGATAGGCATTTGGAGCAAAGTTGGCCATACATGGATCACAATTCAGCCGATTCAGTAGGGACAAAAAAAAAAAAAATTGACATCTATGGGCTGCCTAAGTAACCAATATGTACCAATCACAATTTCAACAAGTAACCTGTACTGTGGGACTTACAATTTGAAAGTATAAAATAGTTATTTTAATGCATATACAGTTGGTATAGAAAAGAATTACCCCCTCTTTAAAAAAAAAAAAAAAAAAAAAAAAAAAAAAAATCACATTTTGTTGCTTTGCAGCCTGAAATGAGGACAGATGCGGTTTTTGTTTCATCCAGCTGTATTTACCCAATGCAACTTATAACATCCAAGTAAAAAAGATAGAACACTAACATGTCAGAAAAAAAAAAAAAAAAAAAAAGAATCACTGAGTTGGAAAAAGGATCACCCCCCCCCCTTCTAAAAACGATTTGTAAACAATCAGGTGTAGTCACCCTCTCAATGGCACACAAAGCCATTTGACTGTCAACTGCGATCAGCTGTGGTCATTTTGATTACCTCAGCATGAAAAGAGCTTTCCTGGAGTATTTGTGCCCCTGGTAGTGAAACTGAAGCAAATAATCAACTGAGTGTCAAGTCACTGTCAAAAGATCCAGATTCAAACTCTGTAGCTGGATCTCACTGGGATCTAGCAGTACAGACTAGGGAGTGAGCTGTGAGTCCTGGAAGGTAGATATCAGTAGTATGGACTGGGGAGTGGGCTGTGAGTCCTGGAAGGTAGATATCGCTAGTAGTATGGACTGGGGAGTGGACTGAGTGCTGGAGGCTAGATATCGCTAGTAGTATGGACTGGGGAGTGGACTGTGGGTGCTGGAAGGTAGATATCGCTAGTAGTATTGACGGGGGAGTGGACTGAGTGCTGCAGGGTAGATATCGCTAGTGGTATGGACTGGGGAAAGAGCTGTGAGTGCTGGAGGGTAGATATCGCTAATAGTATGGACTGGGGAGTGGACTGTGGGTGCTGGAGGGTAGATATCGCTAGTAGTATGGACTGGGGAGTGGACTGAGTGCTGGAGGGTAGATATCGCTAGTAGTATGGACTGGGGAGTGAGCTGTGGGTGCTGGAGGGTAGAGATCGCTAATAGTATGGACTGGGGAGTGAGCTGTGAGTGCTGGAGGGTAGATATTGCTAGTAGTATGGACTGGGGAGTGGACTGTGGGTTCTGGAAGGTAGATATCGCTAGTAGTATGGACTGGGGAGTGAGCTGTGGGTGCTGCAGGGTAGATATCGCTAGTAGTATGGACTGGGGAGTGGGCTGTGGGTGCTGGAGGGTAGATATCGCTAGTAGTATGGACTGGGGAGTGAGCTGTGGGTGCTGGAGGGTAGATATCGCTAGTAGTATGGACTGGGGAGTGGGCTGTGGGTGCTGGAGGGTAGATATCGCTAGTAGTATGGACTAGGGAGTAAGCTGTGAGTGCTGGAGGGTAGATATCACTAGTAGTATGGACTGGGGAGTGAACTGTGAGTGCTGGAGGGTAGATATCGCTAATAGTATGGACTGGGGAGTGAGCTGTGGGTGCTGGAGGGTAGATATCGCTAGTAGTATGGACTGGGGAGTGGGCTGTGGGTGCTGGAAGGTAGATATCGCTAGTAGTATGGACTGGGGAGTGAACTGTGAGTGCTGGAGGGTAGATATCGCTAGTAGTATGGACTGGGGAGTGGGCTGTGAGTGCTGGAGGGTAGATATCGCTAGTAGTATGGACTGGGGAGTGAGCTGTGGGTGCTGGAGGGTAGATATCGCTAGTAGTATGGACTGGGGAGTGGACTGAGTCCTGGAAGGTAGATATCGCTAGTAGTATGGACTGGGGAGTGGACTGTGAGTGCTGCAGGGTAGATATCGCTAGTAGTATGGACTGGGGAGTGGACTGTGAGTGCTGCAGGGTAGATATCGCTAGTAGTATGGACTAGGGAGTGAGCTGTGGGTGCTGGAGGGTAGATATCGCTAGTAGTATGGACTGGGGAGTGGACTGTGAGTGCTGCAGGGTAGATATCGCTAGTAGTATGGACTGGGGAGTGAGCTGTGGGTGCTGGAGGGTAGATATCGCTAGTAGTATGGACTGGGGAGTGGGCTGTGGGTGCTGGAGGGTAGATATCGCTAGTAGTATGGACTGGGGAGTGAGCTGTGGGTGCTGGAGGATAGATATCGCTAGTAGTATGGACTGGGGAGTGGGCTGTGGGTCCTGGAGGGTAGATATCGCTAGTAGTATGGACTGGGGAGTGAGCTGTGAGTGCTGGAGGGTAGATATCGCTAGTAGTATGGACTGGGGAGTGGACTGTGAGTGCTGCAGGGTAGATATCGCTAGTAGTATGGACTGGGGAGTGAGCTGTGGGTGCTGCAGGGTAGATATCGCTAGTAGTATGGACTGGGGAGTGGGCTGTGGGTGCTGGAGGGTAGATATCGCTAGTAGTATGGACTGGGGAGTGAGCTGTGGGTGCTGGAGGGTAGATATCGCTAGTAGTATGGACTGGGGAGTGGGCTGTGGGTGCTGGAGGGTAGATATCGCTAGTAGTATGGACTAGGGAGTAAGCTGTGAGTGCTGGAGGGTAGATATCACTAGTAGTATGGACTGGGGAGTGGACTGTGGGTGCTGGAGGGTAGATATCGCTAGTAGTATGGACTGGGGAGTGAGCTGTGAGTGTTGGGGTTTTGATCCCACTGGTGACATGGATACTGGGTAGTGAGCTGCGTGCATTTGTGGGAAATCTTTTTGGCGACATGAGGATCAGCAAGTGACTTCTATGTACTGATCTCGTTGGTCACATGAATACTGGGGATGTGAGCTGTGTGTAAGGAGGTACAGATCTTGCTGGGGTCATGGATTCTGGGAAATTACTATATTTACTGTGGTGTCATTGATATTGAGAGGTGTGCTGGAATGCAGATATGGAATGAAGTGAGCTGTGTGTACTGGGGTGCAGATCTCACTGGTGACAAGGGGATTGGAAAGCGAGCTGCACATACTGGGGTGCAGATTTCACTGGTAACATGGACTCTTGGAAAGGAGTTGTGCACGCTGGCGTTTCGATATCTTGAGAAGTGAACAAAGTGTGTGCTGACTGCTGGATACGAAGGAGAAGCCAAAATGTCTGCCGAGTGGTATTTTGCTGGTGAAGCATGCTTTGTTTAGCTACATTTACGAATGGAGACAAAATCCTGCACCAACGGAACAGGAAGGTACCATCTCCTGAAACCTTTTTTTTTTCCAAAAAGGATAGGGTTATGGAGAATTTAACAGCATATGCTGGAACAAGCAAAGATGGGTTGGAATACCCACAAGGTTCAGGAACAGGCAAAAGTGGATGGATTCCAAAAACAGGGATTATTGTAGGATAATCTCACTGTCTGGGTATCAAAAGGTATTTATGAAGCTAGGTGCCACCTCAGCTCACCATGCTAGAAATAGAACTAAAACATCATATACTAGTGGAGTAATCCTTTTAAAAAATTAAACTGGCAGCATTCTGTATATGCAGTAAAGCATGCTTGTTATATTCACTGTGGAACCTACGGGGTTAATTCTACACATTGTGCAAAAAGGCTGTTTGATCCTGCCTTCTCTGATCCTCCCCTTCTTCCACAGACTCCAAAAACAGGTCTGGATAGTACAGAGCCTTTGGAGTCAGGCTGCACATGCTCAGTTTAGGGTGTATTGCTAGAGAGGTTTTTTTTTTCCTTGGGAGAGTGCATGTGATCACAGGACCAATCAGCACTGTCCAGACAGATGGCCGTGATCCTGGATCCTAATAGCTCAGTGCAGTATGAAAACTCCACTAAGCTCAATGCCGTATGAAGCCACAAGACTGCTATATACTGCCGATAAGAAAATGTATTTAGTCGTTTATATTTACTAAAATAATTGCATTTCCATGTTTTGTGTACTGTGGGAGACCAATATAGTGACTGCAGGTTCCTGGGTTTAGTAACACCAAGTTTCTATACCCAGCATCAAATCTCTTCCTGCGTGTCTCAGGAGTCCCAAAACTTTGGGTGTGCCATTATGCAAGTCTTCAGCAGCTCTTACAGTCAAGAGCTTGGACCCAGGTCCAACACTCTTCGCGAAGCAGCCAATCATAGTTTTGTAGGAGAAGTAAGAACCAAAAATGAAGAACAAGGCTACACGTCAAGCTCTCAACCCCAGTAGATGGTCGAGATTTGCACAACAAATTTGCAGGGTATCACGGCTCCTCATGCTTTTCAAAAATGTCAAATTGGTTTTACAGGCATCTTTAAAACTGGGTTTTAGGGCTCATTTACACTTGCTTCGGCTAAAACACACATTAAATGGTTAGTTTACACTTGCTTCAAACAGGCTTTGTTAAAGCTCTCTGAACGCCAGTCAAAGCTCCTGTCACTAAATAAAATGGTTAGCTTATAGTCCTGTTTACACCTTGCTTTTGCTTCAAAAATTATACCCCATGTAGCTTTAGTGGTGCTTCAAAGCATCTTCAAAGCCTCCATAGAAGTCTGTGGCAAAGCTCGCTTGAAGCCCCACTGAAGCAAGGGGTAAACAAGGACTGTAAGCCAACTTATCTAGTGACAGAGCTTTAACAAAGTGTGTCCGAAGCCTTGTTTTGAAGCAAGTGTAAACTAGCCGCTAATGTGTGTTGAAGCCGAAGCAAGTGTAAATGAGCCCTTACTGTATGTGCTTTAAGGAGAGTTTCATATTATTCACAGGTGGTTCTGTAAAAATGTATTTTTAGTATAGTATGACAATTGCAGTTGTAAAATGCGAGAGTTTATTAAACCATAAAACGTAGTCCTGAAATGTAATCTCAAAAAGAACAAAACGTTGTGTCTTTATTATGCCGCGTACACACGGTCGTACTTTTCGTCTACAAAAGTCCAACGGACGCTGACGGACTAAAGCTGGCTGGTAATCCGATCGTGTGTGGGCTTCTCCGGACTTTCAACGTACTTTTTTAGCCTCAAATCCGACGTACTTTAGATTTGAAACATGCTTTAAATTTTTACTTCGTAACTACGACGGACCCCGAAATCCGCTCGTCTGTGTGCTAGTCCGACGGACAAAAAGCCACGCTAGGGCACCTATTGGCTACTGGCTATGAACTTCCTTATTTTAGTCCGGTGTACGTCATCACGTACGAATCCGACCGACTTTTGTGTGGTCGTGTGTAGGCAAGTCCGTTCGTTAGAAAGTAGGCCGCAAGTCCGCCGCAAGTCCACCGAAAGTCTGCCGGAAGTCTGTCGGACAGGCTGTCTGACTTTTGTAGACGAAAAGTACGACCGTGTGTACGCGGCATTAGACTATCATTCCAGGACTTTTAAAATCCACATACAGTATAAATAGCAGTGTAGGTAGCATCCAAATATAATAGCCACCTGGACTGGATCCCACTTCCGTCTACAGAGGTTTAGAAAAGGAGCGGCATGGAAAAACATATCTACCTGCATTCTGAAACCCACATAGGTTTTATGGGTTATCAACTCAACTAAAAGATGAAAGCACATACACAGAGCTGCTGTGTGCAACACAAATAGTACTCAAATAGTTTTGCTCTAAATACACAGCACTTTATATGCGCAATCACATGTAATAGAGTGCAGTGCTCAAAGTACTACTACTATACTAAACTGTGTGTCATAATACATTAAAAGTTCAATACAATAAAGTGCAATATCTAACATAAGCTGCACCCAGGCAAAGTGCTTGTTCTAATGTCCCCTGTAATGCCAATGAATAAATAAAGTGCCTCATGCATATATTGTGCAAAAAAAAGTCTGCTGTTTTCCTCCAGGTGTTTCACTTCACCAGCGTGCCTCCACCACCACTCAGGAAAAGTCACCAGAAATGTGTGACCCCCTAGGTTCAGTGGGTCAATATGCTCTTTGTTCCTTCAGGGAACCAATCCTCCCTTGAGTTGCCTCTTTTCCCTCCTCAGAAAATACACCAAAATCACCATTAAAAGCCGGAAGAGAAACGTTCCATATAGTGTAAAACCTTTATTAAAAATTGCATCATCGAAACCGAACAGTATATGGAGGAATGCATTAAAGTGCATTCCTCCATGCACCTGAGATAAACCACTTAATTGCATTACAGACCAGTTCCACCATCCGAAGTGGGAGTCCAGTCTGTCTTCCTGGGTTGTTCTGGGTGTACATCGCCACTTCCAGGTGTAGTGGGCGAAATGAAGTCGCTTCCTGTAGCTGCACCCCGACGTACGTTTCGTCAGTAGCACGTCTTCAGAAGGCAGGCGAAACAAAGCAGATATTGACCCATTAAACCTAGGGGGTTATGGAATTCTGGTGAGTTTTCCTGAGTGGTTGTGTAGGCATGCTGGAGTGAAACAGTGGAGGAAAATAGACTTTTTTGCTCATTATTTGCACTAAGCACTTTATTTATTGATTGGCATTACAGAGGACACTGGAAAACGTTTTTTTGCCTGGCTGCAGCGAATATTAGATGTTGCAATATATTGTATTATATGACACACGTTTTAGTATATAGCACTTTAAACACTGCACTTTATTACATGTAAAGCGATATATATTGAGAGCAAACTATTGGTGCTGAAAGATTAGTTCACAGTGTACTTTTGGCAACTGATGAAGGAGAGCGTGGGATAAGGTGATTGTTAGGTTAAGCATGGCAGATTTTTTGAATCAGGGATTTTTTTTTTTTTTTTTAAATAAAGAAAAAAAAAAAAAAGAAGGAAGAAAGAAAAAGAAAGAAGGAAAACCCCACACCTATGTCCTAACTAAAACTTTTTAGTTTTTGATGGAGTGTTGAGAGGTTAGAACCCCTGTCAATAAAAACTGCCGTCAGTACCCCTTCTAGAGAAATATTCTTGTAATCAGGACCAACATGATCGATAACCCAAGATTTTTGGTTGTCCTCAGAAAAGGAACAGAGGTGAAATCTTACAAAGGGGACATTAATCCAGCGACAACTAAGAGGGGATTTTCCTCATTTTGGACAGAATCCTTCTCACTTCCCGTTGTGTCTATAAGACAGGAAGTGAAATGGAATCTACTAATGGGACACAGATGGAAGAAAAATCTGCCAAGTGTTATAAGCAATCCATACATACAAACGGTCACACAAAAGTTCTTTGAACTTTCGACCGTCAAGAACGCGGTGACGTACAACACTACGACGAGCCGAGAAAATGAAGTTCAATGCTTCCGAGCATGCGTCAAATTGTTTCCGAGCATGCGTGATATTTTGCGCATCCAAATTGCATACAGACGAATGCATTTTCGCATAGGAACTTTTCCCGAATGAAAAATAGAGAACACGCTCTCAATCTTTTGCTGACTGGAATTCTGCCAGTAAAAGACCGATGGAGCATACACACGGTCGCATTTTCCAACAAAAAGCTCTCATCGGAGTTTTGTTGGCGGCATTTCCGATCGTGTGTACGCGGCATTACTATTATTTTCATTGTTTGTTCCAAATGTCCTTTTGAGGTGCAGCCACCATCTTAACTGTTGTCTTCCATGTCCAAATAGCGCCTAGCTTTGGCCTTTTCTTCTTCAACCCGGGCTGTAATCTCACACGTGCGCAATAATTGTCCAGCCAAGCCTCGATGTTGTTGTGGGATCACTGACAACCATGTCCCGTGAATTAGAGCCGACCTGGAGTCTCCCGAGATCTGAGCAGCCGCCTCACAAGGGAAATGACATGTAAATACAGGGCTTACGGCACGAGGAGCATGCCGGAACAAATGCACATGCACCAATGACGTAATTTGACACAAAAATGGCAGATTACATGCAAACTATGCGGGTAGGAAAGACTCAGAACAATCAATACTAAGCTTGTTAATGCTCGAGATGGTGGAAAATGGACTGGATAGGTTTAGTACCGCTTTAACCTAACCCCTAGGCTGATCCCAACACTTAAAACACTATTTCTGCTAAAGCAAAAAAATAATGGCTACATAAGCCAATCAGTATGGTTCTAAATTGCTAGTGTGAGACCAATGACCATCAGTGACACTTTGGTCACAAGACTAGGAGCATACACACAGTATAAAGCTGGAGTGTAGAGTAAAAATGCACATTTTCTTTTTGTAGAATAATCGCACTAAAAACACACTGACACTATTGTACAAAATGTTTTTTTTTTTTTTTTTTTTTTTAAATCCTTCCTAAAATACACTGACCCTACTCTAAGAGCCCTTTCACACCAGGCCGCCCATAGCGTTGGCGGTAAAACGCCACTATTTTTAGCTGCGTTTTACAGTCGGATTAGCGGCGCATTTCGGCCGCTAGCGGGGCGCTTTTACCTCCCGCTAGCGGCCGAGAAAGGGTTAAAACCGCCTACAATGCTCATGATTTCAATGGGGAGCAGCGGTGGAGGAGCGGTAAACACACCACTCCTTCACCGCTCCAAAGAAGCTGCTGGCAGGACTTTTTTTTCCCGTCCTGCCAGTGCAGCACTCCGGTGTCACACTGTAGACAAGGCTGCAGCTGTTTGAGGGTGGATTGCAGGCGCTATTTTTAACGCTATAGCGCCTGCAAAACACCCTCGGTGTGAAAGGGGTCTAAAGGACCCTTTTACACATGTGGTTTCCACTCCGCTCACAGATCCCCTACTGATCAGAGCAGAGCAGGGCAGATGACAGATTCTTCAGTTTATACACAGCGGACATGGACAGACCCCGCTTTGCTGTATGGCAGGTTGGAAGTAAACTGGCTCCGCCGTCAGTTGACGCCCAACTGCCTTTTTTTTTACCACTCACTTTTGTTTTCTTCTCTAGCAAGGAGAAAAAGATAAGATGCATCTTTCTCTTGATTCAAGAGAAAAAAAAAAAACACATCACTGTCATAGAAAGTCTCCAAAATAGCCTCTGCCAATTATATATATATATATATAGCGCTGGTAGATTTGCGATCTACCATCTGATAGGTAAATTTAGTAACTTGTTCGTTAGGAAGGTTAGATTTGCCTCTGTTCCAGCTTGGCTGACGTTGTATGTGTTTCCGTGCTGACCGGTGGGTGTCGCTGTTACCGCTGGCTAGTGTTGGAAAGGCAACGTGTCGAAGCGTATGGATGCTCTTCTGTCCCGGAGACAACTCGGTGGAGGTGGTCGTCAGAGTTGCATTCTGGGCGAGGGTATTTATGGGACAGACGCCATGTTTTGGGGTTCGTTTTACAGCCACCTGCTGGCCCTCCTGGCCGACAGGTATGCATTAGAGAGCTACCGTAGCTGCGGCGCGTGGGTGGGCCCAGAAGCTTGCCTGGGGCCTACCACAGCGGCCGAGGAATGGTCCTGAGCTGTCTATCCAGAGGGAAGAAGCTGGACAACCGAGGAGATCCCAGGGGAGGACCCGTCATTGAAGGATCACGCAGTGTGCTGGTCTGGAGAGGAGCCTGGTGACTCGGTTGGAGGACGTATCCTAAAGAGATTATACAGCAAAGTGTTGCCGGGTTGGCTTAAAGGTTCAAGCACTGTGACTGACATTCACCACAAAAAAACAATACATCCTGTGGCAGAGGATTGTACGGGTTCATCCCAAATAAGTCTGTGGCAGAGACTTTTGTTCGTGCTACGTACTGGCTGCTAGGCTAGTGAGAGAGGCCTATCCAGGCTTGCAAGGAGTGTGTCCCACCAAGGGAGTGCATTCTACTGAAATATCCAACCCCAAGGATATTTGTCAAGAATCTTACTAAAAAGGTATTTGAGTTTTCCTCTGCAGTTCTCCTTTCGCCTCTTTCCTGCTACTTCCTTCGTTGATGGTTTAATAAAGCATTGAAAACGTACTTAAGTGTTGGTGCTTATATAGTTCAGAGGTAAACTCAACAGAACCCTAGACCCGGTGAAACAGAGGGAAGGAGAGTGAAGGTAACAAGCCCGCCTAAACCAGCAGCTCCATCGAGAGTTAGTGCTACGTATGTATGTATGTATGTATGTATGTATGTATGTATGTATGTATGTATGTATGTATGTATGTATATATATATATATATATATATATATATTTTTTTTTTTTTTTTTTAAGGCGATATCAAGGTTCAGGGACCACATCCTAATGGGTGAGATGGCAATGGGGATTTATAAAAATTTCCCAGAGGCTTCCGCTGGCTTTTAAAAGAGAAAAATATTATTCAGATTTTTATTTGTGCTTGTACCTCTATTGCAGATTATTCCTCACTTCATGACCAGTTTTGTCACTTTAACAAAAAACGAGGGGCAATCTCTCTAATTGAGTCATGGATAACAGTTAAAGTGAGAGGTTCCAATCTTTTCCCATTATAGCCAAAACTTTAAAAGACATTTTTGGCTGTACAAACACTTTAAAAATACTTTATTTTCACAAATATGAGTTCTAATTAAAAGTGGTAGTAAAAGGGTAATACATGACACACACAGGAAGCTACATTTTGCCTTGAATACAAAGTGACTGTAACTGGAAGAGACGGCAGTCTGTGCTATTCATGCAGCTTGGTGTGTGTTTGAATGGGGACATTGTGTAGAAAGTGAAAGCATCCTGGCTCAGTTATCTATACATTATTGTCCTACTGAGAATCGGGGTGACTTTTCCCAGGCACACGCTCCAATTGAATGCTTCAGTGCCCAACATCACACAGCCCAGGACAGTGTTTATCATCATTATTAAATTATCCATCCTTGAAAGAGGTGTAGATTTTTAAATAATAATAAAAAAAAAAAAATCATTAAGTGTAGTTTAAATGAAAAAGCGGACCTTCGCCCCCCACCCCTTTTATTTAAATTTTTTTTAAGTGCAATTAAAAAAAAGGCAACCCCCCCCCCCATTTTTAATAAACTAAGGGAGGGTTATAACCCCCATCATTTTTTTTTTTTCCTATACCATAGCCAAAAGTGGGAGCGAGTAGAAATCCCTCTAAAGTGAGCAAATCCCATAGCTATAGTGTCCTCATTGGAAGATTTCCACTCTGTTGTTGTTCTGATGTCAGTCCAAAATTTGGCAATTTACTTACCGTATACTTTTGAGGATTAACAGTAAACAGAGAGGTCGTATCTCCCTCAGGCTGGATTCACACCTATGCATTTTTCAGTGCTTTTTGCATATTTGCACTACAGTCCATTTAATATGGTTTCCTATGGAACACATTCTGTAGTGCAAATCTGCAAAATGCACTAAAAATGCATAGGAGCGAATCCAGCCTAAAGGAGGCACATACCCCAATACAAACTGACAGGTGTTTTAATCCAACACTTGGGGGAAAAAAAAAGAGTTTTGCCTTTAGTTGCACTTTAAATCATTACTCCACTTTTGTTGAGAAAAAAAATCCCCTCTTGGTGATCTATGTACATTACAGGGATTTTAACAAACTTTGTTGCAGATTCCTACCTTTTGGTATTCTGAAGACATAGATGTTGGTTTGTCTGGGTCCATGTTCAGAGTGAATCTGTATAGCAGTGGTTTAATAGTTTACAATCAGCTGCTGGACCTGCAGGGCTTTAGATGTGCTTTCATTTTAGGAGTAGCTCACCCAAAATTACATTTTTGTTGCAGGGGATGCCAAAAATCTGATGTGTATCTAACTGCAGACTTCTGGGAAAATCAGTAAGCCAATTACACAAGCAGGACATTATATTTTCAGGGGGCGTTCTGTACACCATCTGGTACTGTGAAGTACCTCATCCTCAAAAATCACAACAAAAACTCTGAGGTCAATTTCCAACAGCATTCAGGCGCCTGATGTTTATTTATATTGTGTTAGTTAACATTAGAGGGCTGACAGGCTGGCACAAATCTACTGCTATAGAAAATAAGGAGATGAGTTGTGATTTCAGTGCCTCTTGTGAAGTTAAATATTAATTACTCTAGAACGACTAAAGCTACACAGAAGAGAACTTATGTTAAAGTGATTTTACAACTTGTGCAGAATACGTTAAAGCGGAGTTCCACTCTCTCTTTTTTTTAGTTTCTTTGTTCCCAATGTCCCTCCCAGTGTACAGTGCTAAATTTATACTCCAATAGCTTCCTTCCTTCACTTCCTTTCCCAGCCACCTAGGTGATGAAGTCATTAGGCGAGTCCCATTGACTCCTTGGTATCATCTATCCCAGGAGTCTTTGGGAAGCCTAATGAAATATCACGGTATTTGAATACGATATGACAACCTGCAATCAACTGCGCTGCACAGCGTCATTACTGTGTAGGTGCAAGATCGGAAAGGTACATGCTGGGTAGCCAGCTGCACCCAATCCTGGAAATGCAAACGAGTGGGCTTCAGATGCCCGCAACCCAGATGGCCCCTGCCTGCTTCCGAGATCATGTAAGAGATTACCAATTTATAAATAACTAGCATGAATACATTTAGGATAGTATGCAAATATTAACGTGAATACACTGACAATCACGGGGGAGCTTTTAAAGAAAAGATTAGGGGGACTAGAGCTCCCCTTTAACCACTTGAGCCCCGGACCATTATGCTGCCTAAGGACCAGAGGTCTTTTTCCAATTTGGCACTGCGTCGCTTTAACTGCTAATTGCGCGGTCATGCAATGCTGTACCCAAACGAAATTTGCGTCCTTTTCTTCCCATAAATAGAGCTTTCTTTTGATGGTATTTGATCACCTCTGCCGTTTTTATTTTTTGCGCTATAAACGGAAAAAGACCGAAAATTTTGAAAAAAAATGATATTTTCTACTTTTTGTTATAAAAAAAATCCAATAAACTCAATTTTAGTCATACATTTAGGCCAAAATGTATTCGGCCACATGTCTTTGGTAAAAAAAAATGTCAATAAGCGTATATTTATTGGTTTGCGCAAAAGTTATAGCGCCTACAAACTAGGGTACATTTTCTGTAATTTACACAGCTTTTAGTTTATGACTGCCTATGTCATTTCTTGAGGTGCTAAAATGGCAGGGCAGTACAAAACTCCCCCAAATGACCCCATTTTGGAAAGTAGACACCCCAAGGAAATTGCTGAGAGGCATGTTGAACCCATTGAATATTTTTTTTTTTGTCCCAAGTGATTGAATAATGACAAAAAAAAAAAAAATATTTACAAAAAGTTGTCACTAAATGATATATTGCTCACACAGGCCATGGGCCTATGTGGAATTGCACCCCAAAATACATTCTGCTGCTTCTCCTGAGTATGGGGATACCACATGTGTGGGACTTTTTGGGAGCCTAGCCGCGTACGGGGCCCCGAAAACCAATCACCGCCTTCAGGATTTCTAAGGGTGTAAATATATGATTTCACTCTTCACTGCCTATCACAGTTTCGGAGGCCATGGAATGCCCAGGTGGCACAAAGCGCCCCCAAATTACCCCATTTTGGAAAGTAGGCACCCCAAGCTATTTGCTGAGAGGCATATTGAGTCCATGGAATATTTTATATTTTGACACAAGTTGCGGGAAAGTGACACTTTTTTTTTTTTGCACAAAGTTGTCACTAAATGATATATCGCTCACACAGGCCATGGGCATATGTGGAATTGCACCCCAAAATACATTTAGCTGCTTCTCCTGAGTACGGGGATACCACATGTGTGGGACTTTTTGGGAGCCTAGCCGTGCACGGGACCCCGAAAACCAATCACCGCCTTCAGGATTTCTAAGGGTGAAAATTTTTGATTTCACTCTACACTGCCTATCACAGTTTCGGAGGCCATGGAATGCCCAGGTGGCACAAAACCCCCCCAAATGACCCCATTTTGGAAAGTATACACCCCAAGCTATTTGCTGAGAGGCATGGTGAGTATTTTGCAGCTCTCATTTGTTTTTGAAAATGAAGAAAGACAAGAAAAAACATTTTTTTTTTCTTTTTTCAATTTTCAAAACTTTGTGACAAAAAGTGAGGTCTGCAAAATACTCACTATACCTCTCATCAAATAGCTTGGGGTGTATACTTTCCAAAATGGGGTCATTTGGGGGGGTTTTGTGCCACCTGGGCATTCCATGGCCTCCGAAACTGTGATAGGCAGTCAAGAGTGAAATCAAAAATTCACGCCCTTAGAAAGCCTGAAGGCGGTGTTTGGTTTTCGGGGTCCCGTGCGCGGCTAGGCTCCCAAAAAGTCTCACACATGTGGTATCCCCGTACTCAGGAGAAGCAGCAGAATGTATTTTGGGGTGTAATTTCACATATTCCCATGGCATGTTTGAGCAATATATCATTTAGTGACAATTTTGTGCAAAAAAAAAAAAAAAATTTGTCTCTTTCCCGCAACTTGTGTCGCAATATAAAATATTCCATGGACTCGACATGCCTCTCAGCAAATAGCTTGGGGTGTCTACTTTCCAAAATGGGGTCATTTGGGGGGGTTTTGAACTGTCCTGGCATTTTATGCACAACATCTAGAAGTTTATGTCACACATCACCCACTCTTCTAACCACTTGAAGACAAAGCCCTTTCTGACACTTATTGTTTACATGAAAAAGTTTTTTTTTTTTTTTGCAAGAAAATTACTTTGAACCCCCAAACATTATATATTTTTTTAAAGCAAATGCCCTACAGATTAAAAAATGGTGGGTGTTTCATTTTTTTTTTTTCACACAGTATTTGCGCAGCGATTTTTCAAACGCAATTTTTGGGGAAAAAAACACACTTTTTGAAATTTTAATGCACTAAAACACACTATATTGCCCAAATGTTTGATGAAATAAAAAAGATGATCCTAGGCAGAGTACATGGATACCAAACATGACATGCTTTACAATTGCGCACAAACGTGCAGTGGCAACAAAATGAATACATTTTTAAAAGCCTTTAAAAGCCTTTACAGGTTACCACTTTAGATTTACAGAGGAGGTCTACTGCAAAAATTACTGCCCTCGATCTGACCTTCGCGGTGATACCTCACATGCATGGTGCAATTGCTGTTTACGTTTGACGACAGACCGCCGCTTGCGTTCGCCTTAGCGCGAGAGCAGGGGGCGACAGGGGTGCTTTTTTTTTTTTTTCTTTATTATTTGTTTGCTTTTTTATCTTATTTTTAAACTGTTCCTTTCATTTTTTTTTTTTATCATTTTTATTGTTATCTCGGGGAATGTAAATATCCCCTATGATAGCAATAGGTAGTGACAGGTACTCTTTTTTGAAAAAATTGGAGTCTATTAGACCCTAGATCTCTCCTCTGCCCTCAAAGCATCTGACCACACCAAGATCGGTGTGATAAAATGCTTCCCCAATTTCCCAATTGCGCTATTTACATCCGGCGAAATCTAAGTCATAAAATGCTCGTAGCTTTCGGTTTCTTAGGCCATAGAGATGTTTGGAGCCACTCTGGTCTCTGATCAGCTCTATGGTCAGCTGGCTGAATCACCGGCTGCATTTTCAGGTTCCCTGTTGAGACAGGAGAGCCAGAGAAAAACACGGAAGACGGTGGGGGGGGGGGGGCATTCCCTCCCACGGCTTGTAAAAGCAGTCTAGAGGCTAATTAGCCGCTAGGATTGCTTTTACATGAAAGCCGACCGCTGGCTGAAAAGAATGATACCAAGATGATACCTAAACCTGCAGGCATCATTCTGGTATAACTACTCAAAGTTGTGAATGGCGTACCTGAAGACAAAAAAATGGTTAACAATAAAGCACAGTAAACGGTAAAGTATAAAAAATTGCATACCTGAAAAGCAAACATGATAAAACATAATAACAATAAAACATTGCAGAATAGAATACAGTAAAAAAGAGCAGAACAATAGAGAGAATAGAGAGAGAGAGAGAGAACAATAAAACGACAACTATTTTTTTTTTATTTTATATATATATATATATATATTTTTTTTTTTTTACACTTTTTTTTGTAACTGTAACTTTTATAACTGTAACCGGTTCCAGGTTCGGGTCTCTCAAAATGCGATGGCATCTTGGGAGACCCTGTGAAAGTGTGCCTAGTCTGTGCAATGCTGTACGCTACGCTAATACTCAACTAGTGTATAGTAGCGTTCAAAACATTCACCAATGCAAAGACCAGGATTGTCAGGACTGGAGGGACAATAATAGCGGGTGTCACTCCTATATCCGCGCTTGCTGCAGACACGACATCTTTTTTGGGGGGGTTTGTTGGGTAGGGGTACTCGGGAGGACATAAAGAAAATGCCTCTCATGCAGCCGACTGCATTTGGTTGGGGATGTGAATGGGGGAAGTACGGGCGCTGCAGAAGCGGTGGGTTCCCAATTAGGATTGGCAAATGCAGCAGGAAGGGCACTATGGGCACGACGGGCCTGTGTTTGTCTTTTTGGTGGCAGCGGGACACTACTTGTGCTTGCCACCTCACCAGCTTGAACTGCACTTATGGGACTCGCCACGTCACCAAGTGTTACTGCAGTGCTGGTTTGACTACGACCGGGGTGTACTAGGCCGCTGGTGCTTGCCAGTTCACCAAAACGCTACCAAAAAAACTGTTAGCGATTGCAGGGATCAGGCCTGACTCTACGAACGCTGCAGTTATGCGTTTAGTCTTTTGTAAGTGACAGTGATCGATCGATACTGCACTTGGGTGGGCTGGGCCGGGCCGGGCGGAGGGGCAAAACGCAGGTGCTAGCAGGTATCTGGGCTGATCCCGCTAACACTGCGTTTTTGGGAACCCTAAACTGCTGGGGACGCTAGTATAGATCTGATCGGATCAGATATTGATCCGATCAGATACTATACCACTAAGGGAGGCGTATGCTGCGTGCGTGGGTGTTAGCGGTACTGGCGCTAATCTGACGCTGCCTGGGGCAACGCATATCACCGCCGGGCGATCAGGGGGCTAAACCTTTATTCGGTAATAAACAGCGGGTGCCCTGACACTATAAAAAATAAACGAACTAACCAGCGTCACCCGTAACACTTATACGGTGATCAGTGGTGAAAGGGTTAACTAGGGGGCCATCAAGGGGTTAAAACATTTATTAGATAGTATATGGGGGTCCCTGTCGCTATAAAACGCTGACGGCGAACCTCAATATTTACCTCCCTGACTAGCGTCACCAGCGACACTAATACAGCGATCAGAAAAATGATCGCTTAGTGACACTGGTGACGGAGGGTGATCAAGGGGTTAAAAAACTTTATTAGGGGGGGGTTAGGGGGGTATCCTAGACCTAAAGGGGGGTAATACTCACTGTCCCAACACTGTAACTGTCACAAACTGACACCAATGCAGTAATCAGAAAAAAAACAAAAAAAACAAAAACTGCTGGTGTCAGTTTGTGACAGGGGGGGGGGGGGTGATCGGGGGGGATCGGGGGGCGATCGGGGGGCGGGGATCGGGGTGTTTTGTGTGCCTGGCATGTTCTACTGTGTGTGTGTAGTGTTGTGCACTCACATACCTGTCTTCTCTCCTCGGGCCGGAACGGAAATTACCGAGCCGAGGAGAGATGACATCATTTCCTTTGCTGCTGTTTAGCATACAGCAGCAAAGGAATGATTCGATTGGCCGGCGGCGATCGCGAGGGGGGGGCCATGAACGGATGGTCTCCCCCTCACCTCTGATCGCTGCTGGACAAAAGACGACCGCCTCGGGCACCGGGGGGGGGGGGGGTCCGATCGGACCCCCCACCCGCGGAAGGCAAACCACGTACATGTACGTGATTTTGCCTGTCCGTGCCACCTTGCCGACGTACATCGGCGTGAGGCGGTCGTCAAGTGGTTAATTTAATGTGCAATGTTTGGGAACTGGTTCACTTTAAAGGTAAAGTAGAGCCAAAAGCTCTTTAGGTCCTACTTCTCCTGTGTGTCACAAGAGTGCTCTTAGTTCTGCAATCCTGTAACCCAGCTTCAGCCATAAGTGGGCTAAAGTTTGCTGTTGGCTGATGTCACAGATCCAGTCAAGGCTTTGCAAGGAACCCAAAAATAATGTCTGGAACCACCCAGAATCCTAACCGGTAGCCGGCTCAGCCTCTCAGCGCACCGCTAAGAGCCTGAGCCAGCTGCTCCCTCCACAGCTCGGCACTGACAGTCACCAGCTCTCTGCTCACTGGAGACTGAGAACTGAGCGATCAGAGGTCTTCGAGGGAGTTGGGGACAGATGCAGCGTTGGACCAATGCTGCATGCACCTAGTTGAGTGAGTATGTTTGTCATTTTGAAATCCCACACTTCATGGAGTCCAGTCAATTGATCACAAACTAGACTCTATGACAAAAAGGTATTTCACCGTGTCAGACTAGTGTGTTGTTGCCACATCCCTAATGTAATTAGAAAAGAAGAACCCCTTTTGTTGGGACTTTATCGGCAACAGCCACATGTAAATAGATTAGAAAATGTATTCATTATATGTACATAAAATCGTTTGATCATAAAATGATCATTAGTTTAAAAAAGACATATTAAAACATTACAAAAAACACACAAAAGGTTACATGGTTTGCATGACATACAAAATGAGTTACTCCTCGGTACAAAGTGGTCTCCGGTACCCAACGCGTTTCTGGTTCAAGCACCTTCGTCAGGTGTATTTGATAAGAGTATATACAATCATAGTTTTGTCTTACATGCAAAATGTACCATCATGCAACTTAAACAGATTAAGGAGGCACTGTCAGCGGGGGTGCCAATAGGCGCCCACCAGGAGAATCAGTATCACATTGAAGTGTTAGAAAGAAAAGCTTGCCGATTTTCATTTGCCCGGTGATCACAGGGAATCATATGTAGCAGATTGCCAACTGCAAGGTCTGTGGATATAGGGGGTTGATGCTATCCGAAGCCGCAATATGGCTCCTTATCCAGGTATAGCACCCTCTAAGTCATTTAATATTGGACCTCCATATGTAAAGGAAGAAACCTCCGTCCAAGCTTCACCCCCCTCCGCTTCAGGTACTAAGCTTGAATCTGATTGGTGGTTGTGATAAACTCTTTAGTACTCACAAATTGAAACATTAGGTTTCTGTATAAGAAAGAAAAACAGAACCAGGAGTGGGTGTGTTTGGGGATTTCTCTCCTGTATGACAGCAAGAGGGGTTCTCAGAGCAACAGATTGCAGGTAAAAAAGGGACTGGGTTGAATAACTACTCCAAAATCTGGATAAAATCTGGCGCCCTGAGTAGGACGGTGGTGCTCTATGTATGCATTACATTCATTCTCAGTTTTGACTGGAGAGTACATTTAACCCTTAGCAATCTAAGAATGTTCAAATTTTATCTACTTCTTAAAACAAAATGGATACAATTTTGAAACACATCAATAATATGTAATAATTAATTGTGGACAAAAGAAAAGAAAATTGGTACAAAAGGAATACTGGCTGCACAGGAAAGCACATATGCCGACCACAACCCCATACTATGTACCTGTTCTGTTCCTCCAGCTTGTTGAGCAGCTCCAGTTCATCTGGACTGAGGTTCTCGGAGTCCGAGGGGGAGATGCTGACGGCGGCTGACAAAGATGAATCATCTGGGCTTAGGGCTGGACTGGCCATGTCTACGAGAGGGAGTGGAGCCAGAATGCTCATCTGAAATAACAGGAAATTATCAAGTCAGTGGCTTGAGCAAGAGTGTAAAAAAATCCGGTAAGAGTTACGGCACAGATAAAAGTGAATGACTAGGCTGAGTTTAAAAACAAAAAGTGACAAGTAAAGTACAAGACTTATTAAAAGGAAAAAGTATAATGGATTTAGAAAAAGACTGGACAAATGAATACAGAATTCAGGATCCAATCAATTTGATTGAGGGAAGGAGGGCATGTTGTTCTAGCGACAACAAAAGTCCCGGCTAAGAAAAAGTCAAATACAAGTTACATTTTTAGGTACGCTGGCTAGGAGGATGGTGAAATTCATGCGGTCCTGTTAGAAATGCCCCCCTCATCCTGCGAGGAAGTGCAGATGGTTTCATCAGCTATGAAGAGGTCCCCACATTGCATTATGGGGTGTGGAAGGATCCTTGTGTACAGCTTTGGTACTTTTATAGATAAGAAGTTTCGTTTGGGGGCTCTTCAAATGCACCAAAACGTTATCTGTGTATCCCCCCTGTCCTAAGCAGGGGCTACTATGTCAATTTTGTTTTTTGGCTAGGCTGTAGCTAAAACTGATTGTAAAGTTTTCACCAGTTATTTCCCCAAGCTTAAAGTGGTAGTAAAGTCTCATTATGAGACTAAAAAAAAAATGTGCCCCCCCCCCCGCAGATTTAAAATGTTACTAAACTCAATGTTATACCTACCTGCTCTGTGCAGTGGTATTGCTCAGAGCGGCCCGATCCTCCTCTTCTGGGGTCCCTGGCGGCGATCTTGGCTCCTCTTCTTCTTCTGCAGTACTACCATAGCCAACCGCTAGCTATGGGGAAAGGTAGTCCCTTCGCTCCCGAGCCGTGTGTCTACAGAGCCGCACTCCATAGACTTACACAGAGGGACTTAGGCCCGTCCCCCACTTTGCCCGACTGACAGCAGTAAGAGCCAATGGCTCCCGCTGCTGGTAGAATGCAGTGCAAAGAGGAAGTAAGGGGAGAAAAGATGCAGCCCTGCACAGCGCTGATCTATTCTCCCCTCTCCCTCTTCACACAGAGAAAGGGGGGGGGGGGGCACAGGGACACTGAAAATGTTTTTTTACCTTATGCAAGTGCCGCTAGTTTTTGCAGCATTATTCGGCCGTTAGCGGGGCACTTTTAACCCCCGCTAGCGGCCGAAGGAAGGGTTAAATGTTCCTGTGTAGTGCCGCTGCCTAAGCGCTTTGGCAGCGGTGCCCATTCATTTCAATGGGCAGGGGTGGTTTAGGAGCGGTGTATATACTGCTCCTCCACTACTCCAAAGATGCTGCTTGCAGGACTTTTTTTTAACATCCTGCCAGCGCATCGCCCCTGTGTGAAAGCACTCGGGCTTTCACACTGGGACTGCAGGTGAGGCGTTTTTCAGGAGCTATTTTTAGCCCTTTAGCGCCTGAAAAACGTCTCCAGTGTGAAAGGGGTCCAAGGTAAAAAAAACGTTTTTAGGTTTAGTAACAACTTTTAAAGCCCTTTCACACTGGGGTGTTTTACAGGTGCTTTTGGACTAAAAATAGCACTTGTAAAGCCTCCCCTGCTGCTCCAGTGTGAGAGCCCGAGGGCTTTCACACTGGGTCGGTGGGACGTTAGAAAAAGTCCTGCAAGCAGCATCTTTTGGGTGTTGCGGTAGATGTGTATACACCACTCTTCCACAGCCCCTGCTATTGGAATCAATGGGCACTGCTGCTGAAGCGTCTGCAAATCGCTTTGGCAGTGGCGATTAGCGGGTGCTTTTAAACCCTTTATTCGGCCACTAGCGGGGGTTAAAAGCGCCTTGCTAGCGCTCCCGAAAAGCACCGCACTAACTAAGTTATGAATATTTATAATTTCCTTCAGCCAATCCAGTTGGAAGTTTAGGCCACTGGTGCATGCTGGGGGAGGATATAAAATTTTTGGGACGGGCATTTTCCTGGGCTGAGGCCTAGGAAGGTGCTGCTGGATGGAACGCTGCTGTTCAACCCAATGGCCCGTTTTGAGGCCTAACATGTGCTGAAGTGGTCCTGAAGCTATCCTGCCCGGTCTGGAGGAAGCTGTGCCAAGGAGGAGACACAGAGGAGGACCCTTGCTGGAGAGAGCCAGGAAGAAGGCTGGTCTCAGAAGGTCCTGGTGACTCACTTGGAGGATGCATTGAAACGTTTGAATCTGCTTACAGTGTTGCTGGGTCGGCTTAAAGGTTCTAACATGGTGAAGCTGTACATGGATCTGGATCTAAAGAGTCTTAAGTGATCTGCATGGTATCCGGGACCCCTAACCCTCACCTCAAACGTTCTGCAATTAAAAAAAAAAAAAACTCCAAAAAGTATACAATACTTTCTTGGCCCCCCATTATTTATTTTTTATTTATTAAAACAGATCAGACGTCCCGTCACCACCCCCATTTTAGCCATGGACTCAGCCCTAAGGTGAAATGCTATGCTAGCCCACCCTGCCTCTGGAGGTGCTATTCTGCCTTTGGAGTGCCAGAAGGGTGCTACATTTGTAAAACCTAAAGTATTAACAGCCACCTTATTGCTTCGATGATCACATTATACTATTAAAGGACAACTTTCATGAGAGAGAAAAAACAAAGGCTGCAACTGCTGGCCTCTGTTGGAAACTGCTAGTTTCCAGGCAGTCTCTGTCTTCAATAATTGCCTCTGACCTGGAAGAAGCATGCAGCTAATAGAACCACAGTGGAGTCATAATGCGTGGGATGCATACATGATCTGCATCAGTGATTCAAAGCCCTGAAGCCACTGGATCAGCATGATAATTAGTACTTTCAGGATTTTCAAAGTCCTATCACATGATTGTGTCTCGGTAAAGCATGCCTTAACACAACATGCAGCAATGCAGGTAGGGCTGCAACTAACGATTCATTTTTTATAATTGATTAGTTGGCCGATTATTGTTTCGATTAATCGGTTAATAACCCTAAAAAAAGCATAGTTAATATGTAAAGTTTTTTAAAAAAAGGCAATTTATTCTTAAATATCTCTATGCAGTGGTAAATATAAATAACCAACTATATGATTAGGGAGCAAAATATCTAATCCACTCTGAGAATAACAGACAGAAGAGATATACTGTATATACTATTAGAAGAGATATAATGTATATACTATTAGAGGAGAGATATACTGTATATACTATTAGAAGAGATATACTGTATATACTATTAGAAGAGATATACTGTATATACTATTAGAAGAGATATACTGTATATACTATTAGAAGAGATATACTGTATATACTATTAGAAGAGATATACTGTATATACTATTAGAAGAGATATACTGTATATACTATTAGAAGAGATATACTGTATATACTATTAGAAGAGATATACTGTATATACTATTAGAAGAGATATACTGTATATACTATTAGAGGAGATATAATGTATATACCATTAGAGGAGATATATACTGTATATACTATTAATGGGTGAATCTGGTAAATATCATCAGACTCAGAGATCAATTTTTTTTATTAAAAAACAAAACAAATGTCTTCCTTCAAAAAAAATGTAATTTTAAGAATGTTTGTTCAATTTTCTAATCGTTAGTGGGGTCAAATTGACGTTCATTTTCAACCACAGTGATGGGAAAATTTGGAAATAATAGAAAACTTCTTGGTCAAAGGAACTTTCAGACAGTGTATGTGGTTTTCGTTCAGAAATTACATTCATTTTAAAAACAGAATGTTAAAAACAAGTGAAAATTTCAAACAACATTCTTTCATTCAGCGAATGTACAAAGATTTTTCGTCTGAATATTCTGGTCTGAAAATTGATCTTTGTGGCCAGCATAAGGCTCAGTACACACCTATGCAGTTTGCTTTTGATCTGTTTCTGCAGTGCGTTTTGATTTTTGCGCACTTGATTTTACTGCGGTTTGCTGTTTTTTTGGCCAATTTGTTGTTGAGCAGATTAAAAAACACATTTCGGCAAAAATGCATTACATGCTTTTGTGCAGCTTCTCCATTGAAGTACATTGAACCAAAAAAGCACAGTTTTGCCTTAAAAAAAAAGTCCCTCACCCTTTCCAAATACGCAGCAGCTGAAAAAAGCACCAAAAAACACATAGATGTGAAGCAGGCCTAAGACGTTTAGTAACATAATGGGGTTAAAAAAACTAAAATTAGCCCTTTATAGTACAAAAAAAAAAAAAAAAAAATGATAATTGCTACTATAAGGGGTTCATTTTTTTACTGTAGAACTGTGAAAGTAATATTTACAGTAGTGATTATTTGCTCTTTTTGTACTATAAGGCTCTGTTTCCACTAGTGCGACTTTTCATGCGACTTGGGACTGAAAAGTCGCATGACAAATTGTTTCCCATGATTTCCAATGAGTACCGTTCATATCTGTGCGACTTCAAGTCGCAGCGACTTCAAAGTAGTCCCTGCACTACTTTGGTCCCACTTTGATGCGACTTGAGGTCCATAGATACAGGCATTGCTTCAAATCGCGGTAAAAAGTCGCGGTAAAAAAATCGCGGCAAAATCGCGCGACTTTGGGGACGCACTAGTGGAAACATAGCCTAAAGGGCTCATTTTTGTTGGCCGATTAATCGATTATGAAAATAGTAATCGATTCATTTCATAATTGATTAGTTGTTTCAGCCCTACTTTGGTGTGATGTGGTGCCGTTAATTTTGAATGACACCCTACAGCCCCATGCTGACAGTTGTGTGTCGCGGCACAAGGCAATGCACTGCCAGAGATGCTACATACAACTTTTGGTTGTATGTAGCTTGGACTAAGGGTGCTGGCTCTCAATGGTTGCTGGCCACTTGATAGATCCGACTTGCAAACTCTCAGTGAAAAAAGGAAGCTGCTCACCGTTAAAATCATTGTTCAACATAGGCTGGCCATACATTAAGCAAATTTCTTTCCTGCAACCAGATTGCAAGAAAGAAATTTTCTCAAATTCCCCCATCAACATCAGCGTTGATGCAGGAAACTCTCCTGCCGGGCTATTGTCTTGTCCCAGTGGGGGTGGGGAAATCTGTACACCGCCAGGAGAAGACAGTGATTATTGCTAGCAGCTATAGAAGCCACTAGCGATAATCGCAGGTAAAACCCGGCATGCTGGTTGTACCCAAGTTTTGATCGATCTATAAATTTGGGTACATTCAGCCTGCTCATACACGGCTCAAATCTCAGAAGGTTCAGCAGAACCTGACCGAGATTCAAACCATGTATGGCCTCCTTTAAAAGGGAAGCTGCTCACTGTTAAAAGCCTTGTTCAAGTTTGAGCTCTCCAATATACAGACTGTTCCACCTGGTTACTCTAATGCCGCGTACACACTGTCGGACTTTTCGCCAACAAATGTTGGATGTGAGCTTGTTGTCGGAAAGTCCGACTGTGTGTATGCTCCATAGAACATTTGCTGTCGGACTTTCCGCCAACAAATGTTTGAGAGCTGGTTCTTAGATTTTAAAACTTATTGTCGGAAATTCCGAGCGTGTGTACACAAGTCCGACGCACAAAAGTCTACGCATGCTCGGAATCAAGCAGAAGAGTTGCACTGGCTATTGAACTTCATTTTTCTCGGCTTTTCGTACGTCACCGCGTTCTTGATGTTCAGAATTTCTGACATTTGTGTGACCGTGTGTATACAAGACAAGTTTGAGCCAACATCCTTCGGAAAAAAAATCCACGGTTTTGTTGTCGGAAACTGATCCACGGTTTTGTTGTCGGAAACTGATCGTGTGTACGGGTCATAAGAGTAGACTCCAGATTGCTTGAAACACACTACACCCTTGGGGAACCAGGTGAAACTGTCTGTATATCGGACAGCTCAAAAAACTTGAACAAGGTTTTTAACAGAGTGGCTTTCCTTTTTCTCTGAGAGTTTGCGGATGGAATCAAGTGAGCCCATTGCATTGCTCTGCATGGGCCAAGCACAGGTCCACTTTGGGAATGACATTATGTATAGACACTGGAATCATGCCTGTGGAAAGCAGCCAAAATGCAACTAAAGTTCACTCCAAACTAGTAATATATCACATATCATTCATTTCAATGGACTTCACTCTCTTTCACCTGAATGACTGCCAAGAACCAGTCTCACCTCATCCCAACCACAGCGATCTGCATAGCAACAACCCCGTTCAAACTCATCACATGATAACGTGTATGACCCACTTACGGTATTACGGACTTCAAAGAGTACAGGATTGAAGATTCCATAACACATTGCAGCAAGACACAAACGCAGGAGATAAAAATGATAATGAGCTGCGGGGACACGGTAGGCATTGATGACACGCAACAGAGTCGGATGCAAATCAAATCACCAGTGTATGTAAACCGGTATAGAGGAAATAAACATATGAATGGCCAACAAATACACAGGAGAATAGGAAACAGAACAAAGAGATGGAGACGGTATTGAGATAGAAGCTACTAGCACAGAGCTTGGTTAATCTATGTATAGCAAAAGCTTTATTTTTTAGTTTTTGATATAGAATGGAAGGGATGTGGTCTATGTCCTGATGGGGAGACTTTCTTTGACTTCCTGTCTTGGATCTTGGACTCCCATTGCCTCTTGCTCTTAACAACTCTAAAATTAAGGATTTCCAGTTATTTTCGGTCCTGGTTACAATGGTCATGGGACAAATAAAGAGATGGGATCCAGACTGTCAGGGTATAACCCAGACCCTCTCAACCAGGGTTCCTCCAGGAGGTAGTTAGGGTTTCCTTGAGCAGTCCAAGATTGGCCATACATAGGTTCCTAGTCGTACAGAATTCTCCTTCCAAGCTATGGATGAAACCGCAATGCCGACTATTGTACTCTGACAATACCGGAGCAGCAGCTGCTGACAATATTCCATGCGCCCATGAAGCAAATTTTGGTCAGTTAATCGTATGGTCAACCTAAGGGGGTGCGACTTCACTGATCCTCCATGTCAGGGGCACCTCTCTGCTAATCGCCAAAGTAAAGGAACACTATACTTTTCAATGTCTGCATTACTTTTCTGACTCCATTCACAGCATGGATGGAAGAATCTCTACTGCCGAACATTGTATTCTATTGAATATTGTATTCTATCAGCCGCAGGAGCCAAACATTGCTCATGCCTGGGGTCCAATGTGTGTCTGAACTGGACTCAAACACGCACAGGACCCTTTTGCAATAAGCTCCACGGCCACCCTGGACCTGTGTGAACTCCATTGAGAGCCAGTCACACTCGCCTGTCATGAGAATTGGATGCCGAGAAACCCACATCCAATTTGCATGTATGTGAACCTGGCCTTACTCAGGTTCTCAGGAAATGAAGGTACAAGTCTAATTATAGACCTGTTACTATATATTTTAGGGCTTGTTGACACCTTGTGCGGTGACTTTCGTCTGCACTAGATAATTGCCAGCAACCACAAGTTTTCTTTGTGCCCTCTTCATGCCACAACACTGGTGTGATGTGCAGTGATGCCCTTTTCTGCAGCACCATATGTCACTGTGCAGCTGTCCAGAGAAATGAATGAAATGTCACTTTGAGCACTTCTAATAGAATGAAAAAAAAAAACAAAAAAAAAAAAAACAGTGCAATGTGCTGAAATGCCCACTGCAGGGCAAAACTGGCCGCTGCCTGCACACTAAAAAGGAGTGAGCGTTTAGCATGTGTGCCGAGTGAACAAGCCCTTAAATTGGACAAAATAAGAGACACAAATCCTGCATTTACACAGCACTGCGTTTGTCTGAGCCATGCCTGTTGATCCTGTCAGCAGGTCCAATATTTTTACACTTCCTTTAGCAGGGTGACAATGCTGTTCAATCTGCAGCAAAATGACAGCAGCAGTATAGGATAGAGAAATCATAGAACAACATCGACTTATTTCAGTATTACAGTTCTAAGACATAAATTGTTACATCTATTTTTACAGATCTAATCCTATACATTGGATAGGTTCATATGATGGCATATCCAAATCTCAACACGTTTCTTAGACCATGGGGTCTTCTTCTGTCAGTAGACTGGATGCAGCCCTTTGCTTGACTTTATCTGGCCCTCGGGGCACCATCCCTCCCACTGACGCCAGCAAGGGGACACCATCCCTCCCACTGACGCCAGCAAGGGGACACCATCCCTCCCACTGACGCCAGCAAGGGGACACCATCCCTCCCACTGACGCCAGCAAGGGGACACCATCCCTCCCACTGACGCCAGCAAGGGGACACCATCCCTCCCACTGACGCCAGCAAGGGGACACCATCCCTCCCACTGACGCCAGCAAGGGGACACCATCCCTCCCACTGACGCCAGCAAGGGGACACCATCCCTCCCACTGACGCCAGCAAGGGGACACCATCCCTCCCACTGACGCCAGCAAGGGGACACCATCCCTCCCACTGACGCCAGCAAGGGGACACCATCCCTCCCACTGGAGCCAGCAAGGGGACACCATCCCTCCCACTGGAGCCAGCAAGGGGACACCATCCCTCCCACTGGAGCCAGCAAGGGGACACCATCCCTCCCACTGGAGCCAGCAAGGGGACACCATCCCTCCCACTGGAGCCAGCAAGGGGACACCATCCCTCCCACTGACGCCAGCAAGGGGACACCATCCCTCCCACTGACGCCAGCAAGGGGACACCATCCCTCCCACTGGAGCCAGCAATGGGTGCCCACTGGAGCCAGCAATGGGGCACCATTCCTCCCACTGGTATGAGGCAGCATCTCTCCCACTGGCGCCAGCAATGGGGCAGCGTCCCTCCCACTGGTGCCAGCAATGGGGCAGCATCCCTCCCACTGGTGCCAGCAATGGGGCACTGTCCCTCCCACTGACGCCAGCAATGGGGCACTGTCCCTCCCACTGACGCCAGCAATGGGGCAGCGTCCCTCCCACTGAAACCAACAATGGGGCACTGTCCCTCCCACTGACGCCAGCAGTGGGGCACCGTCCCTCCCACTGGCACCCGCAATGTGGCACCGTCCCCCCCACTGGCGCCTGCAATGGGGCACCGTCCCTCCCACTGGCGCCCGCAATGGGGCACCGTCCCTCCCACTGGCGCCAGCAATGGGGCACCGTCCCTCCCACTGGCGCCAGCAATGGGGCACCGTCCCTCCCACTGGCGCCCGCAATGGGGCACCGTCCCTCCCACTGGCGCCAGCAATGGGGCACCGTCCCTCCCACTGGCGCCAGCAATGGGGCACCGTCCCTCCCACTGGCGCCAGCAATGGGGCACCGTCCCTCCCACTGACGCCAGCAATGGGGCACCGTCCCTC
>JBBDGP010004219.1:0-98717 GCA_037952835.1 Lithobates septentrionalis | reverse complement strand
CTAGCTGTCCCATGTGGCTACTGCTCCCAGTACCATCTTTTCAGGCTCTGCCAGTAGTCCTGCCTGCAGCTGCCTCTTTCCACTGCCCGTGCCACCACAGTCATCTCCACTGGCTCTGCACCCATCCCAGACTGCTTGCACCCAGTCTCTCAGGCGTGCCTCCCAGTCCTCCTGACTGTGTGTCACTCCCCAGCCTTCTTGGCTGCAACTTGTTGTTGTTCCTCCTGGAGACTTGCCTGGCAGTGTGCCTCCTGTCCTCCATTGATTCTAGGAAGGCCTGCCTGCACCTGAGCCAGGCCCAAGCCCCCCCTCCCCCCCCCCCCCCCCCCCCCAAGGACTGGGGAGCTCCCTCAAAGGCCACCGACAGCCTAACACTCCATCTCCAGCTTCCACCCAAACAACTCTTCCCCAGCTGTGCTGACCCTGAGTATTTGAGGAGGCCTGCCCCCTGCCAATCCAAGTTGAGGATTGGCAGGGCCCTCAGAATACTTCAGACAACTCCACCTCGCCTCTCCTCCTGTCTTTCCAGGAGGTTCCAGAACGTTCTGTAAATAAATGGGAGATCTCAGTGATGCTGCCTGTGAGTGATCCAGCTCTCCCTGGATTTCTGCAAACAAAAACAAGCAGGCCTGGCTGCCTACACTGACAAAAAAAAATCTCTCACACCTAGCAGGCTAGAGGGTGCTACGCATATTTGAAATCAGATCTTCTGGATTTCTGCCAGTCACAGGCTGTTTCATACCCCTCCAGTCTATAGTCACATGGGCTGCTCAGATGTGATAGGGAGAAAATGCTCAGCATAGAAACTCACTGAAAACTGAGCATGTGTAGAGTTGCCACCACAGCTGCAAAATCCCTGAATTGGGGACATGGACAGAAGGGAGAGATTGAGAGCAGCCGGAGCAACCAGGTTTTTTTTGCAGAATACAGAAAGCGAATCCCATAGTGACTGAGCATGAACACCATGTAATACACCATTTACTTTTGTTATGATGTGGGTTTAGTCTGCTCATAAGGAAAAAAGAGGTGGGGATGGAGTATTTATTGCCACTAAAACCCTGTGCCAAACATTATCAGTTTTAAAGTGCAATGTGCCATTTACAAAATGGTTGAAATGGCAAATTATGGGTTGATATTTTTTTTTTATTGAATAAATGCAAGTTTATCCCAATTGACCTGCATTTTTTTTTCTTTTCAACTTTAAATTATATATATTTCTGTTCTTGTTGATGTTTAATACTGTGTACTTTTTACTAAACAAAACAAAAAAGTTTGGAAGCTTACTACTTAATGACAATTCAAAATCTATAAAATTTTGGTGGATTTTTGCCAAAGTCTGTAAAATAACAAAAAAAATGCCTTTTAATTTCTTTCAGATCTGAATTTTTTTGGCATCCCCAAACCTAGTTGGCACATGACCCATATGGCATACGACTTACAAAACAACATCTACATTCAGTGGAAGAAACATGGACATCCGTTTGTAGCTCCAAACTTCTACAGTGTCAAAGATCACTCCTACATCAGCAGTGAACTCGACCAGCTTGCTGGTGGCTCCTACACAATTGTTGTGATAGGTGTAGGACAACACTTCCGGCCCTTTCCCTTGCCCCTTTTCATCAAAAGACTTCTCAACATTAGACGTGCCATAGAGAACTTGTTTTTACGAAGTCCGGATACAAAGGTTATCATAAAGACTGAGAATACCAGGGAGTTTGAGCAAGATGTTGAGCGATTCAGTAATTTCCATGGCTATATTCAGTACCTCTTATTAAAGGACATCTTTAGTGGACTTAATGTTGGGATAATAGACGCTTGGGACATGACCACAGCATTTGACTCTAGAAATCCCCATCCACCGGAGCCTGTTGTCAAGAGTCAGATCAACTTGTTTTTGTCTTATATCTGTTAAAGGAGAAGTTTGGGCTCAGTTAAAAAAAATAAATAAAAAACGACATACTCCCCTCTATGCTGCAGCATCAGTGTCACTTTGCAGCTGTCCCATGCCACCTTTTGAGCGATCAAATAATGAGCACTCAGGTCTGCTTGCAGGTTCAACTGACCACTCCTTCTCCAGAGCTCACTGGAATGCCAGGGTAAGAAGGAGGGCTCTGTTTCTCAGCTATGGGCTGAAAGGCAGGGCCAGTTGTCAAGCAGGCAGCTGGGTGGATCCTTGCAAGGTGATAGCATCTCTTAAAGGTTCAGGTTAGGGTTAAGCCTAGTACACATGGGTCAAATGTCAGGCAACATTGGGTAGTTCTTTAAAAAAACGGCTGACATTTGGCCCGTGTGTATGGCAGCCGGTCCGACAGAAGCCAGTCGAAGGGTCATGACCGAAAAAGGTCTGACGAGTGGCTTCCGATTTGCGCTCTCAGCCAATGACTGAGAGCAATGACCGGAATGTTCTGGCGGGGGGGGGGGGCGTCCCTCTGTCAAAACACAATAGAAAAGCAGGGGAGACCGCTGTACTAACTTTAGATTGTTGGTACAGCAGCTCCAACCTAAGCTGTCGGTGTGTACTAGGCTTTAGGCTTTGGGAAGTGAGATAAAGTTATATGGTACACATATAGGTGACAGATCAGATTTATGCCCCGTACACACGGTCGGACTTTGTTCGGACATTCCGACAACAAAATCCATGGATTTTTTCCAACGGATGTTGGCTCAAACTTGTCTTGCATACACACGGTCACACAAAGTTGTCGGAAAATCCGATCGTTCTGAACGCGGTGACGTAGAACACGTACGTCGGGACTATAAACGGGGCAGTGGCCAATAGCTTTCATCTCTTTATTTATTCTGAGCATGCGTGGCACTTTGTCCGTCGGATTTGTGTACACACGATCGGAATTTCCGACAACGGATTTTGTTGGAAAATTTTATCTCCTGCTCTCCAACTTTGTGTGTCGGAAAATCCGATGGAAAATGTCCGATGGAGCCCACACACGGTCGGAATTTCCGACAACACGCTCCGATCGGACATTTTCCATCGGAAAATCCGACCGTGTGTACGGGGCATAAGAGTTAAAGTAACACTAAACTCTGGTTAAAAAAAAAATATATATATATATATCAAGATAGGGGGATTTTTTCGGTGTCAGACATATACACTTGACTTACTGTAGATAAAACATAGTTTTTATTAACATTATATGTTCAAAAGAAAAGACAGACAATGCATACTGTGGATAAGCAGTATGGGGTTATGAACATTTGGTGGTCAACATCTTATACAGGTGAGTAATAAATCGCAGCAAAAGGTATTGCACACTAGCCTGACATGTTTCGCTACTTTAGCTTCCTCAGGGGATGTGCAAGAGATTTATTAAATTGAGACCACTAGATAAACAAAATAAACCCATGAACCACCTGGCTGGTCCCCTGACTTAGTCCCAAAAACACCGGATCCGAGGGGGTCAATTTTGGCAAGGTCATAGAGGGCTGATAGGGAAACACTGGGGGACATTAAGATTACCATGAAATTAAGTTTTGAATTGAATATATAGATAGTAAATAAGTCTGAAGAAGTGAAGGGAAACGGGGAGGGGGGTGGGAGGGGGAAAAGAGGGAGAGGGGGATGGAACCAGAAATGGGGAAGGGGAATGAGCATTTCTCGCTAAAATAATATATACTCACACTGAGTTCTATATTGGTTTGATTATCTAATTGTCCTTAAAGAACAATGACGATTGGAGGGTTTTGGTCAGACCCTATGTAGAGTTGGCTGCAGAGGCAGACTGGAAAATAATAATAGTAGGAAATTTTTTAATGTAAGATTATTGTTTAAAGAAAACAGAAAAATGAAAAAATTGTGATGAAATAGAAATATAGATAGTTATGTAAGGTATTGTGTTGTTCATTGGCTCCGAGTGGGTTAAAGAATTTGCCTGTGAAGAAAGGGTGAAGGCACTGTGAAGTTTGGCTGACTGACCCGAATTCCTGGCTGGACATTAGCAGGAAAGTGAATAAGTATGGTGATAAACAGTACAGGTGACGGGGGACAAAGCTCTCCACACCTGAATAACCTGACACAGGACTGAGTTTTTATGTTCTAGACCAGCTCAGCGATACCAAACGCACAGATACGGATATAGACACCAACCGTGATACAAAGTGGTATGGACTGACTGTCTCCAAATGAGAGCAGATTGGTGCAGAGTCCAAGAATGACATGGAGATAAATAAGATGATGCATCCAAATGTATACCGTCTTACCTCACAATTCACTGGTCACAAAACTGTCTCCCTCCGGCTCAGGCTGATCTGACAGCCTGATGAGCCGGTATAAATCAGCCCTCCAACGAGCCGGCGTGTGACGTCACTGGCTCGAGGCGGACGCAAAGACGCCTGTGCGCATGCGCCCGGGCAGCTTTCCAGCCTCTATACTACAATGACCATAGAGCCATGCGGCGGGGGGGAGGGTCCAGGCACGTCCGAAATTCGGGAGTGTACATAGAACTCTCCAAACAATCCCCCAGACGTCAGGGCATGCAGTGATGTTCCGGAGGGGGATAAAATCCCAAATGGCCAGGCCATTATGGGATCTTCAAGGGGCTGCTCGGCGATACCAGGTGTGAAAGTGGGCCTGCTGAAAGGTGGAAAGAGCAGGCCCTGGGCGTCCGTATGGCCTGCCAGAGCGGACGCCTGGGGGCGAGCTGTGTAGGGGCATGAAACAAGGGCCGACTGAAAAGGATGGTTTTGGGTGAGAATGGAAGTAGGCATGCATGGGGATATTGGGACTAAACCACATATAGTCCCAACAGGTGAAGTGTCAAATAAGCGACTGAGTTCATTTACATAAGTTTTGAACCACTGAATAAAAATCACATATAGTTTTGAAAAATTGTGTCAATGTTGTCATGACATTAGGGCAAAATATTCGCATTTGAATATCCATCAAAAGACAAAATCGTAATACAAACTCTGTAAAATTAAAAAATAAAGAATAGAAAAAACTAAAACAGAGTGAAAACACGCATATAATATAAATAATGTATTTATGTATCAACCATGGGGGAAAAGGAACGGGGGGGAAAAAGGGAGAGGAGGGGGGGGGGAAAGGGGACAGTGAGGAAGGGGACTGATAGCTGGTTGGTCTTCCCATTTTCATGGGAAAAATAGATGAGGAAAAGCCCAGAATAGGAACAAGACTGGGGTATATGGGAACCCTGGCTGGTGGAGAAAATAAGGGGAAAATCAACATGGGACATTAGGAAACTTATAAAAAGGATTTAAAACTCAGATTTTCATTAAAGCCGGGAAAGCAAGTGGCCTTTAAGTTGTAAATCCAACGAGCCTCTAGTTGTAGCAGCATACGGTCAGCACTGCCCCTCGAGAATCTGGGGGAATGTGTTCAAGCGCAAAAAATTCAATGAATTGCGGGTTGAAGTTGTGATACATGCCAATGTGTCGGCTGATGGCCGTGTCCATTTTCTTTTTCTTTATGGGTTTGATATGATCTCCTATACGTTGAAAAAATTGTCTTTTGGTTTTGCCTATGTAGAAGCCACCACACCGGCATTGGGCAAAATATACAATGCCAGGTGTTTAACAGGTGACTCTAAAGTGAATAGAGTGCCACCTTCCATTAGGTAATTTGAGTTTGGTTTTCGCAGCGACATAGTCGCACATGTCGCATGTACCACAAGGAAAAGTACCGCAACTCATAGATTCCATAGAGGGTTGTGTGGTTTTGAAATGACTTCGAACCAATTGATCCCTCAAGGAAGGGGACTCGCTTGAAAGTAATTTCAGGGACCTTGTTTATATATTTACTCACGATGGGATCTGCGACTAGAAGAGGCCAAAACCTATTTAAAATGCATCTAAATTGTTGGTGCTGACAAGAGTATTGAGTGATGACCCGTACCTTATCTGGCTTTTTCACTTGTTTATTCGTAAATATCAGTGAATTCCTATTTTGTTCATTTGCTCTGTTAAAGGCTTTTTTGAGGCAGGTATGGCTGTACCCTCTAATCCTCAATCTGTTTTATAGGTCCCTGGCTGCAGTTTTGAACTCCGAATCCCGACTACAGTTACGCTTAAGTCTTCGATACTGACTGTAGGGGATACTTTTGATTAAGGACGTGGGGTGCGAACTTTGGGCGTGAAGGATAGTGTTCCCTGCTGACGGCTTTCTATAGAGAGATGAATCAAGTTTCCCGTTTGCATTGATGGAAATAACCAAGTCAAGAAACTCAATACTGCTTTGACTACAATTCATAGTAAATTTAAGATTGAAATTGTTGATTGAAATAATTCTTAAAAATTCATTCAACTCGGTATGAGTTCCGGACCAAAAAATAAGGACATCTATGAAACGATACCAAGCTAAAATTTTGTCATGGAGATGATTGAGATCGTCTCTAATGAGGACTTCTTTCTCCCACCCCCCTAGGTACAGGTTCGCATAGGAGGGGGCACATTTGGTCCCCATTGCGACCCCCTGTACCTGGAGGAAGTGGGAGGAATTGAAGACAAACACATTATGTTTCAAGATATAGTCCAGTAAATCCAAAATAAACGCATTGTATTTGGCAAAGGTTGGACCTCTCTCATTCAAATGTTGTTCTATTACTTTAAGGCCTGCATTATGTGGAATAGCATTATACAAGCTTTCAACATCTAGTGCTACTAGCCAGGTGTCAGGGGGAAGTGACAGGTCCTCAATTGTTCTTAAAAGATCAATAGTGTCCTTAATGTATGATGAAAGTGCTGTTACATGGGGTTGTAGGTAGCTGTCTACCAGGGTACTGGCATTTTCAGTGAGACTTGAGCATCCAGAAATTATTGGACGTCCTGGGGGTTCAGTTAATGATTTGTGCACCTTTGGTAGTGCGTAAAATGTGGGGATCCTTTGATCTTTTACATTTAAGAAATTTAATGTATTTTTGTCTATAACTCCTTGACGATAAGCTCGAAAGATAATTGTACGATATTGTGTGTCAAAATTTTTTATGACTGTTTTCGAGATGGGACGATACCAATTCCGTTTTTTTTAAATATTCTGACACATGTTGACATATTGGGGAATATTCATAACAACCAAGTTTCCCCCCTTGTCAGAGGGCTTAATTATTATGTCAGGATTAGTTTGTAAAGACTTAACCGCGTCAATCTGTTCTGAAGTTAAATTAGAGGTCTTCAAACTAGAGGTTTTAAGCTTCTCAATTTCTTTGGTTGTTTGTTGTATGAATGCCCAGATGTTTGGGTTAGTATTTAAAAGGGGAAAAAGTCTCGATTTAAGTTTGAAAGACTGAGGGGAGGGAAGACACACCAGTGATCGACAATGCGGGGAGCTGATTGAAGACCCCGTCGTCGTCGGTGGTGTGTCCCTCCTCCCAAAGTTCCATCAAGTCCTCAAGAGCCTGGTGATCCTCAATACTGCCTTGAATATTTAAGTCACATTCTGCAGAATTTGTTTTTGGCGAGGGTTTGTCAAAAATTGTTCTATATAAAAGTCTGCGTGCGAACAAATGTAGATCTTTGATAAGTGAAAATTTATCACATTGTGAGTCCGGGCAGAAGGAAAGGCCTAATTGTAAGACTTGTCTCAGTATTTGTTAAGTTGTAGGAGGATAGATTAATTATAGACAAATGGGAGTTTGTTTCTCCACTATCATTGACAGTGGATGTGAGATTCAACACGTGTCTGGGTTCTAGTCCTTCCCTAAAAAAAGGGGGGCTAGTTTGATATCCGTGGGTGCTGGAGTGCCCGAGGGGGAAATAATGGCTTCATTTGTGTTAGTTTTTTTGGTAGGGTTGGGGTGTAGGGGAGAAGCCGTGTTTGACGTGGATGGTGCTATGGGAATCATAGAAAGTGAAGCCGAAGCTTGTGGCCCACGGGTAGTGGGATGTGTGGGTTGGGGTAAAGAGGTTGACCGTGCAGGCACCTGTTTGGTATGTGCCGGTTGTGACCGATGGGCTGACGAATTGCCCAGATGGTGTGTCAATGACTCCGTAGAGGCCGCATCTGAGTTGCCTTTACATCTCTTGGGTAGTCTATCCCCTGATAGATCACGATAAACAGTAGATTGATTGGATGAGAGGGATGAAGAAGATGAAGATAAATTGGTGTTATCGTTTTTTGTTTTTGGTGTTCGATTCAAAGTTATAGTTAGAAGGTCTGTTTCTAGTGTTGGTGTTCTGGGTCCATTTATATGCAAAGCCATTGGTGTGTGCACTTAAATCCCTAAAAAATTTGTTTTCTTTGGTGCGAATGATGTTTAGAGTATATCTCTCTATGTGCGTTTTTAAGGTCTTGTTCCTTTTTTTTGGAAATGAGTGCTTGTCGAGATAAGTGTGTAATCCTCATACCAATGGGAAGTCGAGTCATCTAAAGATTTTAATTCAATATCATATTGTGTGCATAATCCCTTTCGCCGGCATGCATGCATCTCCATGCGTCAAAAAGATCTTGTGAGTGGAATATGGCTGAAAGAGAAGGGGTTAAGCGCCTTGTGCCAGAGGATGAGTCCAAGCTTGGGTCAGGAGTAGCGTTGAAATCTCCGCAAATTATCACTCTTCCTCTTTGATGTTTTTTAGTTATGCGAAGAATTTTATGTAAGAAGTGCACTTGATGATGGTTGGGTGTATACACGTTGACTATAGTGTATGTAATTGAGTTAAGGTCACATATTAAGATTAAATAACGTCCTCTGGGGTCTTCAATGGAATCATGTAGGGTGAATGTCACTGTATCCCTTATCGCTGTGAGAACGCCTTTGGTTTTGTTATGGGCTTTGGCCGTGTATACATGAGGAAAGTTTCTATGAGAGCAGGAAGGAGCAGCATCTGCAGAGAAGTGCGTTTCCTGCACGCATATAACATCCGCTTTGTTGGTGAAGGCTTCTTTCCACATAGACTTCCGTTTGGCAGGATGATTAAGGCCTTTGGCATTAATGGATATGATTTTTAAGCCCATATATAAGGTGTTGTAATGCTAAAAAGAAGGTTGTGCATGATGTTCATCTGTAAGGAGGTAGTGCCCTCTAGTGGGTGTTTTTTAGAATAGCAGGAAGATTTATCCATAAGGTATGATGGAGCATAGGATATACTCACTATTAGGTGGTCATATAGCTGCGTGGTTGAGTGCGATTTGAAGGTTGGTCGCTGATTTTCTGTCGTCCTGAGTGGTGAGTCTGAGCCCGGTTTGTCTGTGGTCCCATGGAATCTACATGCTGCGTTTTCCAAGAACAAAAACAAAAGAAAGAAAACATAAAAGCAAACAAAATTTCTGAAAATAGTGCAAAGATCAGTTTCATCTGGTGTCAACATTTACAGAGGTCGACCCCAGATACTGATAACTAGAAAAGTTTGTGTACAGCGATTGCTGTTCAGACTGTAAGGGGAAATGTTCAAACTTGTGAGCATTGAAACTCCAGGAATTATGAGTAGTAAGGTATCCATCTTAGCTCAAGTGTGCGTTTTTGCATTTCTTGGTGTAACCGTTTTCCATGCAGGCTCTACTGCTCTGGGAGACTGAATAGATCCTGATTCCTGTTCAGGGATGATTTTCCACTCCTCTAAAAGAGCAAGTCCCCTTTCTAAGGAATTCACCACATGGGTGCGTCCATCTCTTGTGATGGACAATTTGGTAGGGTATCCCCATCTGTACATAATCTTGTGATTTCTCAATGCTTTGGTTATAGTATTTAGGTTCTTTCGCTTTTGGAGTGTATATTGGGAAAGGTTTGCATAAAACTGTAAATGTTGGTACTGTGCAGGCACTTGGTCTTTTTTACGCATGGTTAGCATCAGCTGTTCTTTCGCGTGGTAAAAATGTAGGCGTAAGATTACATCTCTAGGGATGTGTTCTGATAGGTACGATGGTTTTGGCAAGCGGTGGATTCTATCGATTGTAATCTCGAGATCAGTAAGGTCAGGCAGGAGGGATTTAAACAGAGAAGAGGCATAAGATCGCAAGTCAGTTTGCAATACTGTTTCGGGGATCCCCCTGATTTTAAAGTTGTTCCTCCTATTTCTGTCTTCAATGTCTGCGATTTTAGCTTTTAGCCATTCAGTATCTCCCTCTCTCTGATCATGTGAGTCCACCAAATCATTAATGGTAACAGCGTACTCTCCCATTTTGTGCTCAATATGTTCAACCCGGGTTTCCACCGCCTGAATGCTGGTGTTAAACTTATGCATGCAGGTCATCAGATCAGATTGCAGTGAGCTTCTTAATGATAAAAGCATGTCCTTCAGGACAGTGTCCATCACGGGCTTGTGCATGGTGGGGAAAGTTTCAATGGAGTCGGGGAGTTCACGTGTATCATCCCCTGACTCCATGTCTGGGCTGGCCGCTCCGAGGGATCCCTCTCCATCCATCCTGCATTTAGCCTTAGCTGGGCTGCCTGAGGGGGTAGAAGGAGAGTGTGGATGTGGGGTCCCTGTCGTGGGTCTATTTGGGAGTAAGCCGTTTTTCCTAGGAGGATTATTAGAGGTATAGCCTAGCGGTGTGGATGATGATTCGGCGCCATCTTGCCTACCGTCATGTTGCTTCATATCATAGAAGTCTGTCAGTCTTTGTGGCTTCCTCTGCTCCTTTCGTTTTCTGGACATTATCCCAGTGGTGTCCTCACACAGATCGCCTGCTGTAGGGATCGTAATTCGAGCTGGATGGATCGATTTGGGCCGCTTTTTTATCCTGGGGTCAGCGGAGCTCCGGATCTATGCTGCCATTCCGCTCGCTCGCAAGCCACGCCCCTCCATATTGTGTGCATAATATGGACATCATGCCCTGTGAGCATGCTTGTAAGTTATTTTCCCAACTAGTTTTTAAGGATTCCTCAATTTTTTTCAAATCGGGGAAAATTTGAACTCTGAGTCCCCAGGGGGCTATGTTGTTATCCATATACTTTTGAAAATATTTTTTATGCCAGAAAGTTCTTATTTCACGTTTAATAATTTGTTGGAGTCTAAGAAAGGCTTGGTCCAGGTCCTGATCAGAGATTTCCACAGAATGTTGGTACTGTTGGATTCTGTCCATGAGGCCCTCCCAAGCCTCTCCACTGAAGGTAGCCATGCTGAGGGGGGGGGAGAGGAGGGGAGGGGGAAGGAAGAGGCGGTACAGGGTAAGGAAAAAGCAAATACAAACAAAATGGGGGTCCACTGGGCTAGTGAGACGGGGTTAAGATTGGAGGTAAATTCCCACCGTTAAACACATTATAAACCACAGCTATAATCTAAAATCAACTATATTTGGAAATATCGTTTGTGAACCAAGGTTTAGTTATTTGTTGTGTTGTCAGCAAACGGACCAGGGTAAGTGTCTAGTTTCTACATTGACACTCTGTATGTATAATTTTACAGTGATTTTCAGACTGCTGTTATAATTCTGTTTTCTTTTGTTTATCTAGTGGTCTCAATTTAATAAATCTCTTGCACATTCCCTGAGGAAGCTAAAGTAGCGAAACATGTCAGGCTAGTGTACAATACCTTTTGCTGCGATTTATTACTCGCCTGTATAAGATGTTGACCACCAAATGTTCATATATATATATATATATATATATATATATATATATATATATATATATAATTTTGTACTATATTACCAAAAGTATTGGGATGCCTGCCTCCACACACGCAAACTTTAATGGCATCCCAGTCTTAGTCCGTAGGGTTCAATATTCGGTTGGCCCACCCTGCAGCTATAACGGCTTCAACTATTCTAGGAAGGCAGTCAACAATGGTTTAGGAGTGTGCCTATGGGAATGTTTGACCATTCTTCCAGAAGTACATCTGTGAGGTCAGGCACTGTGGAAGGCCTGGCTCGCAATCTCCACTCTAATTCAAAGATGTTCTATCGGGTTTAGGTCAGAACTCTGTGCAGGCCAGTCAAGTTCCTCCACCCCAAACTCGCTCATCCATGTATTTTATAGCCAAGGCTTTGTGCACTGGGTCCAGATCATTTGGTGGAGGGGAGAATATGGTGTGGGCTTGTTTTTCAGGGGTTGGGCTTGGCCCCTTAGTTCCAGTGAAGGGAACTCTTAAGGTGTCAGCATACCAAAGCATTTTGGACCACTTCATGCTCCCAACTTTGTGGGAACAGTTTGGGGATGGCCCCTTCCTGTTCCAACATGATTGCGCACCAGTGCACAAACAAGGTCCATAAATACATGGATGAGCGAGTTTTAGGTGTATGAACTTGACTGGCCTGCACAGAGTCCTAACCTCAACCCGACAGAACACCTTTGGGTTGCGTTAAAGCGGAGACTGCGAGCCAGACCTTCTCATCCACATCAGTGCCTGACCTCACAGATGTGCTTCTGGAAGGATGGAAGGGTGGTCAAACATTCCCATAGACACACTCCTAAACCTTGTGGACAGCTTTCCTAGAAGAGTTGAAGCTGTTCTAGCTGCACAGGGTGGGCCAACTCAATATTGAACCCTACGGACTAAGACTGGGATGCCATTAAAGTTTGTGTGTGTAAAGGCAGGTGTCCCAATACTTTTGGTAATATAGTGTATGTTCTATTTGAGTATGTATGTATTAACTAAAAAAGTGCCTTCTGTTGCACTCAGCCTCCTCCAAATCTCCAAATGTTTTTGCTGTGATCTGACTTCTGTTAAAGTGTGGCTATGTTTATTTCCCATGATCCAATTGTATGTAGGAACATAGCCACCTTCTCTTGCTCACCCCAGAGATGGACTATGGGATGTGTAACGTGCATAGGCAGAAGAGTCAGTCACTGCTGTCCATTCTGCTCCTCCAGCGCTCACTGGGACACCAGGCTGAGGAGGAGGTGGGTGCAGCTGCCTCCAGCTTACAGCTGTGGGTTGAAAGGTAGAGCCAGATGCCAGTGTGGATCTTTACAATATTGTCGGGATCCTTCTTGAGTCTGGAACAACTCTAGCGTCCCCATAGTGAACAATTGCCCGCTATTAACTGACTCTGAATTACAAGAGAATAAAAGTAAATATATTCTCTAAAGAGAAGTACAGACAAAAATACTTTTTGGCCATACTTCTATTTAAAATATTTTTTAAATATGTTTACATATGTTGTACTTTTCGTATTAATAATTTTTATATTTAATGTTGAAATCCTGGCAAACAGTGAAAAACACAGTTGTATAGTATGGCTTGATTTACAAAGCCTTGTGAGACAGGAGAGCCAGGTTGGTCATATTAGTTTTATCTACTACAGATACAGTGGGGAAAATAAATATTTTAACCCCTGCAGATTTAGTAAGTTTGCCCACTTAGAAAAGAAATGAAGGGTCTATCATTTTTTTTCATCTGTGTATTTTAAGTGGTAGCGACAGAATATCAACCAAAAATCCAGAAAACACACATGATGCAAATGTTATAAATTGAGTTGCAGTTCAGTGAGTAAAATAAGTATTTGATCCCCAAGCAAAACATGAC
This sequence comes from Lithobates septentrionalis, assembly GCA_037952835.1. Classification (NCBI taxonomy): domain Eukaryota; kingdom Metazoa; phylum Chordata; class Amphibia; order Anura; family Ranidae; genus Lithobates; species Lithobates septentrionalis. The sequence goes on along the minus strand of JBBDGP010004219.1, from coordinate 85,343 downwards.
TTAGTACTTGGTGAAGAAACCCTTGTGGCAAGCACAGAGGTAAGACGTTTCTTGTAGTTGGTTACCAGGTTTGGACACCTGTCAGGAGGGATTTTGGTCCACTCTTTATAGATCTTCTCTAAATCCTTAAGGTTTCTTGGCTGACACTTGGCAACTCGAAGCTTCAGTTCCTTCCATAAATTTTAAATGGGATTAAGGTCTGGAGACTGGCTAGGCCACTCCATGACCTCAATGTGCTTCTTCTTGAGTCACTTCTTTGTTGCCTTGGCGTTATGTTTTGGGTCATTGTCATGCTGGAAGACCCATCCATAACCCATCTTCAGTGTTCTGGCTGAGGGAAGAAGGTTCTCATCCAAGATTTTACAATACATGGCCCCGTCCTTTGGTCCCTCAATGCGGCAGTGTCTGCTTGTATCTTTAGTAGAGGAACACCTCCATGCTTGACTGTAGGGATGGTGCTCTTCAGGTCATAGTCAGCATTTTTCTTCCTCCAAACACGGCACAAGAAGGCACATGTACAGGCCCCCAAAAATATATAAAATGGGAATCCCACTAGTAAAAGATGTAGTACTCACCCTATAGGTAAGGGGATGTTGTCTAAACATATACAGTATCTCACAAAAGTGAGTACACCCCTCACATTTTTGTAAATATTTTATTATATCTTTTCATGTGACAACACTGAAGAAATTTACACTTTGCTACAATGTAAAGTAGTGAGTGTACAGCTTGTATAACCGTGTAAATTTGCCATCCCCTCAAAAAAAGAATAAATAACTAGACCTAAAGCTAAAGTTGGGACTTTATATGAGGCAATAAAATATATATACATGCACCTCCATCCCCGATACATTGAAAGGAAGAGAATGAATAATGGGACTTTATATGAAGCATATCACTAAGTTTGGAGGAAGAAAAATGCTAACCCTAAGAACGCCATCCTTACAATCAAGCACGGAGGTGTAAACATTATGCTTTGGGGCTGTTTCTCTGCTAAAGGTACAGGCTGACTTTGCCACATTGAGGAGCCAATAGAGGGGGCCATGTATTATAAAATCTTGGATGAGAACCTTCTTCCCTCGGCCAGAACACTGAAGATGGGTTTTCCAGCATGACAATGACCCAAAACATCCTGCTAAGGCAACAAAGGAGAGGCTCAAGAAGAAGCACATTAAGGTCATGGAGTGGCCTAGCCAGTCTCCAGACCTTAATCCTATCGAAAATTTATGGAGAGAGCGGAAACTTTGAGTTGCCAAGCGACCGCCAAGAAACCTTAAGGATTTAGAGAGGATCTGTAAAGAAGAGTGGACCAAAATCCCTCCTGAGATGTGTGCAATCCTGGTAACCAACTACAAGGAACTTCTCATCTCTGTGATTGCCAACAAGGGTTTCTCCACCAATTACTAGGTCATGTTTTGCTTGGTGATCAAATACTTATTTTACTCGCTGAACTGCAACTGAATTTATAACATTTGTATCGTGTATTTTTTCTGGATTTTCGGTTGATATTCTGTCTCTATCATTTAAAAAACACCTATGAGAATAATTATAGACCCTTCATTTCTTTGTGGGGAAACTTACAAAATCTGCAGGGGATGAAATAACTATTTTCCCCACTCTATGTACTACAGTCACTGCGATTGGACAGTGAAGGGACATCAGACAGGAGCACAGGTGATCACTTTTGGGCAGTGCAAAGTGAATTTTACTTTAGTAAATAGCCCCCAGTGAAACAGAAGGTTATATCAGGAGTAGGCTGTGATTTGGCAAAGCACCACATGTTAAATAGAGTGCACAGAGGTGGACTGTTTTATATATGCACTCTCTTTGTATATGTATGTACTTATTAATTGTAATATTTTTGTATGTATTGAAGTATAGATTTGCACTACACTGATTATAGGTGCCTTAATAATTGTTTGGTTGCGCTGCACAATTTTTTTTTTTTTTGGTTTTAATACTTTTGATGTGGGAACACATGACAATAGTAAGCAGCAGCAACACATAGACACTACAGTAATTTCCTAATATAATTTTTTTTTTTTTTTGGTTCGGCACAGGTGTTTCTTGATTTTTATATATATCAGACAGGATGGGCTTTTTCTGATGCTGACTCTGCCCTCTTCTCCAATCAGTGTGTTCAATTTCATTACATGTACACTAAACTTTGAGCACTCCCAAATGGCTTGTCTTGTTGTCTTTCCATCACCCACATTGAAATCTACCATACAATAGATTATATTAGTCTGATAAGTAATCACTTTAAGATCGGACACTTTCACCCCCTTCCTGCACAGGCCATTTTTAGGCTTTTAGCGCTGTCACACTTTGAATGGAACACTGTAACCATTTAACATTTTTATATATATTTTTTTTGAGACAAAGAACTTTATATTGGTGGTATTTAATCACCACTGGGTTTTTTATTTTTTGGTATATAATAAAATACAGAAAATTTTGAAAAAAAAAAAGTTTTTTGTAGCTTCTGTTTTAACATTTTGCAAATAAATGTTATTTCTCCATACATTTAGGCCAAAATGTATTCTGATACATTTCTTTGGTAAAAATAATCGAAATTAGTGTATATTTAGTCTGTATAAAAGTTAGAGTACTCAAACTATTGTATTTTGTGTATATTGTGTTTCTCAACCATTTTTTCAGTCAAGGCACCGTGTAAAATTATGGGCCATCTCGAGGCACCCTTTAAACTTATGGACAGTCTTGAGGCACCCCATCCTAAAATGTAAAATCTTTTCCAATAGTTTTACATAATGAAGCAACATCCACACATGTAGGAGACCCAACGTTAGAGATGCAAACTAGTACTGACTAGTATTCCAACATTTCTTTTTCCTCTATTTATCTCCATCGCTCAGCTAATGTGACACCAAAGCTGATGGAGAGAGGCAAGGGAGGGTCAAACAAGGGTGTTATGCAGATGACTGACATCCTCCTTATCAACTGATGATGTCATTGGTCGTTAGGAGGTTGGCAGCTAGAAGGTCGCAATGCTGCACGATAACCTGTGGCTTTGTGTAACTAAAATGCAGGCTTCATCCACTCACCACCTTGTATACAATTTTTGGCCAATTTTATAGCATTTTGCCAAAGCACCCATGAAGAAACCCCAGGGAACCCCAGGGTGCCTGGTTACCCTGGTTGAAAAGTGTTGGAATAGATCCTTCAAAATACTTGATCAATCCTGATGTACTGAGGCTTATCATTTCCTGAAGCCCTATAATGCCAGGACAGTACAAATACCCTCCAAATGGCCCCTTTTTTAAAAAGTGGCAATGTTCTGGTGTGAACCGAACCAGGTTGATTGTCAACTCCAATCATCAGTGAAATAATTACCTAGCTATTTAAGAGATACAAAGCAGTTGCTCCCTAATGTGTCAGGAAATGGTTTGGGAGGAAGGTGACAGACGGCTGACATGTGATGTGTCCAGTGTGTACTATCTATACCACACAGGTTGAGTTTGACAGCAGTAGGGTTTTTTCTGAACCATCAAAGTGGTTATTCCTCTACCCATAAAGAATACATTTTAGAGTGTCTCTGCTCACACACAATTTTATTTTAATTTCAAGGTAATTTTTACCTCCAGAGGTCTGGTCTCCAGAGGTGGGAGAAGGTCCGCATCTTTGGAGGTTTAAATCTGTTTATAGCTTCTATTAGATTTTATTGTCACTACATTGACGATCTGCTCTTCATCCGTTCAGGGGCTATGGACACTTTGGAGGATTGTTTACATTTAAACGATAATCATTTGAACCTGAAGTTCACTGGACAGATGGATTATGATGCCATTCCCTTCTTAGATGTTACTCTTCAGGGCAAAGAGGGACGCATCATCTCTGGTCTCTATAGGAAGCCTCTCTCCGGCAATACTATTTTACAAGCAGATTCCGGGTACCTTGGTAATGTGACTCGAGGGATACCCATTGGACAATATCTTAGGTTATGTAGAAATTGCAATGAGGTGGGAGACCTCAATAGAGAGACTACAGAGATGTGCTATAGATTTTGTCAATGTGGAGAAGACATTACAGAGAGCAATAGGTATTGCTAAAGGAGCCACCTATTACATGAGGGTCGACACAAGAATGATCTTGATAACATTCCAGTTTTTTCAACTCCTATATTTTAGAATACAATTTTTTTTTTTTTTTTTTTTTCGAATGGTGGAGCGTTTCATTCCAATACTTTTATGAAGATGAAGTGAATGCCCAAACTCTTTCTAGAGGTTTTAGTTCCACGTCGGGCCCCCAATTTGGGTGGGTAAATATCTGTCACGCAGTGATTTTAATTTTAAAAAATCACAGAAAAGAACATGGTTGGATTTTGCTGGTGATTTTAAATGTGGTGTTGACAACTGTCCTTGTATTGGCAAGGGAGAAAGATTTAAATCCACTGCGAATAACCGAGAACTTAAAATTAGATCTTTTATTCATTGCAAAACAAGGAATGTGATCAACTTCATTACCTGCAAGATATGCACCACCCAATATGTCAGTAGGACAACTCGGAGACTGCAGAATCGCCTCCATGATCACATGTATAATATTGAAAGGAAAGATGGTACAAATGTCGCAAAAAACATTTTAGTGATGTGCATGGAGGTGACCCCACAGCCTTACAGATACAGGAACAGGAATGGTGAGAGTTCTTAGATGGGTAGGTGACACACTTGGACATCTTTGTAAACGTGAAGAATTTTGGATATTTCAAATTCAAAAGAGAATCCCAGCAGGTCTTAACCCCTTCACGCCTAAAACTAAAACAAACCTTAATGCCTAAGCACAATTTTGCAACTTTGACATATGTATAGTTTTACAAACACATCATCAGAACTACTTTGTGCATCCAGGTGGATTATACCACGTTGTTTTAAGGACCAATTGGGCTTTCATTTGATGGTAAATGGTAATGGATATCTCCTGATTTATTTTTTTATTATTAAAAGAATCCTGCCTCAAAATAGTAAAAAAAAATAAAGTATTTTTAATTTAGCTGCATATTTCTTGCTACTAGCATAAGCTACTACCAAGGAACAACCCAAAATAAATGTTCCTGCTCATATGTGTGTTATTTTTTTTGTACCCATAGTACAGCCCAGAAACAATAGTGCTCATTTTTGCTTTTTTTTTTTTTTTTTTTTTTTTTTTTTTTTTGGTCCTACCTAAAACACACCGGCACTAACTGACACTGATACTAATTTAAAAAAATAAATCCTGACCTTGACCTTTGACCCTTACTTGACCCAACCACTAACCCTGGCACTGACCTAGATCAAACCTTGATCTAGGTATTTTCTTTATTTTTCCTTTTTTTATTCTTTATTTTTTACACAGAGAGAGAGAGAGAGAGAGAGAAAAAACAGGAGCAGGCTTCATAGTGACTGATCACTGTGGTAGCCAATCAGAGGCTAGCATAGGGATCAGGTGACCCGGAATCAGGAGTGTTGGGTCCCGATCGTTAGTATGGGGCCCGGGGGTCTTGGTGAGACCCGGTCCCTGTGCTGGGAGCGTTCTGTGTGGTGCACTCCCAGCACAAGGGGTGATACGCATATATGCGGCCCCATGAAAAAAAGCCCAGTCCAGTAACAAATATATGTGGATATATGTGTTACATCGGCATCAAGGGGTTACCTTTAAATGTGCTTTTATGCTTTATTATAATTAAGGTCATACTGTATTTGTGTTTTTTGTTTTTTTTTTGTTTTTTTTGGTCTTTTGTTGACTTTTGGTTTATGAAGATTGGGACTTAATGGGACCTGCACTACCAGAGTCTTATTCCAGAGTTTTTTGTACCACGTGCTTTTACCATATTCATTTGTATTGATTTTGTTTTAGTTTGTTCTGTTTTGATTCATGTTTTCATATACGAGGGGTCTTCAAAACGTTTCCGCACTTTTATATTTTTGTTGGAAAAGGTGAGGGTGGGAGGAGCCTTGCTGATGGCATAAAAAAAAATTACAATGACGGTGGGAAAAATGCATCGCAAAGGAAGGTGACCATGTAGAAAAGTGATGCAATTTGTTTTTTAAATTCTCAATAAAAAGAGTAAACAAAAATAGTGCAGAAACCTTTTGAAGAACCCTCGTATTTTCACATTGTATTGTTGGTTAAAGATGTAAACATGTGAGGAGGAGCTGGCAGCCCCGCTGATTGAGCACATCTGAACTGTCAGCTGATATGGTATTTAGGTGAGCATGTCTGTCAGTCAGGTTTTGAAAAAGCAATGTGTGAAACGCGTTAACCTTCTTCCCTCCCTTGTCTGCACATTTGTTGTACTTTTAACGTGTTTATATAATAAAGGCGATTTTTTTGGGGGGGATTATTGTTTGAGAATGCAGCCATGCAGACTCTTTCTGTTTGAAGTGCTACACCCTAGTCTCTTTGCTCTTAAGAAAATGGGGAAGGATTATGCTATTATCCCCGACCCACTGGCCTGTGCCTACCTTTCCCAGTTCAAGCTGGGACCTCCTTAAGCCGCGAACACACAAACTGATTTTCCGACGGGAAATGTGTGATGACAGGCTGTTGGCGGAAAATCCGACCGTTTGTACGCTCCATTGGACAATTGTTGTCGGATTTTCCGCGGACAAATGTTGGATGGCAGGCTTTAAAATTTTCCGCGGACAAATGTATGTTGTCGGATTTTCCGAGCGTGTGTACACAAGTCGGTCAGACAAAAGTACAAGTACAAACACGCATGCTTGGAAGCAAGAACGAGCCAAAAGCGGTCGGTCTTGTAAGCTAGCTGTAGAATTAACATTCGTGACACGGCAAATATGAAATCTAGAAATGCAGTGCACATTCTCTTCTTTATTTAATGGGATAATAATGAAGCTGCTTTGCTGGTGATACTGATGGAGTTATTACAAACGAAATTTCAAAGGCTTTTTTTTTCCAGTGATATCAAGAATAATATTATTATGCTTGCTTTTTTTTTTTTTTGTGCAGGTTACCACAACACCATTATCCCGTAGTTTTTAAGATCAAAGATACAACTATGTTGGTGTCCCTTGTCAATTTTACATTGTATTTTTTAAAATGTAACTGCCTTCTCCCAAACTGTCATTTGAAGTAAAACACATAGCCAAGTATTATTCTAAAGTAATTTTTTATCATGCATTAAAAAAAGAAAACAAATTAAATTAGACATGATATCTGCCAATAGAACTTAACCAAAAAGTGCATTCTATGCATCCAAAAATATAGAAAATATATCAAATCATTATTTAACCAAAAAATAAAATAAAAGCCTCATGCATGCGTTCTGCTTCTTAATACAGGCGGGTCAACAATGCCAAGAGTTGGTGAAAGCAGGGGTCCGTCATCCGGAGATGATTCCAAAAAACATCCGGATTATTTTCCTGGAGCTCCTGCAGCAAAGGCATATGACATAATTGGTCACGATTAATAAAGCAACCAATTTTCGGTTCTAAAAATCCTCCTCCTCCTGTTCCTGGAATGGACTTGGGTCAAAGCAAGAACTCCAAGGCCAGTAATAAATAACACGTCATCTCCTCCGATTCTGCAACATGGCTTGTTTGACGAACAGCCGTTCAGAAACAAACTGAAAAGCGCAAAATGAAAAGTGCGAAATGAAAAGCGCGAATCAAAACTCGCCAAACTTCTACTAACACGAAATTAGCAGAAGGAGCACAAACTTATAGTTGCTGGTAAAACCTGAGAAGGGGTATCCCAACAAACATGAGATTTCAGGGATAGATGGGCGAAGAGAGGTTGGGTTTAGATTCATCAGAAAGGCTAGAAGCTCAGGTCCCAGCTAATTAGTTGTAAGAGTCAGAAGTGGCGTGTATTAATTTGTGATTGGGAACATTGATCAGCTGTGAATTGGCTGTGAATCAGTTGTGATTTCCAGTCATTTGGAGTGTTGCATAGCATCGTTATCTATTTTTATACTTTTGATGGAAGAGACTTGCTTGAAGCAAACTGATGAAATTATCTCTGTCTAGGCAGTCGTTTGACACCAGCTCAAGAACTGCTTTTTAACCACTTGCTGTACATTTAGAAACAGCAAAGTGGTGGATGTGTATTTCTGAGGTGCTGTTTCTAAATGGCCATCTAGAAATGACACATGGGTGGTCAGTGCGCCTGTGAATGGCTGTGATCTGAGCTGTAATCAGACGGCTATGATCACAGGCAAAGTGTACAGAGACACTATCACCAAGCGTATCCTTTACTACACACACAAACCTATAGCCCTAGCAGCTCACCTCCACTCCAGGGAATTGCTTTTCCTATATACTTCCTACCAACGTAATTTATTAGCTGTACTTATTTCTGACTTTTGCCAATATCCCGGGACTGCAATATATCTAATCCACCTATGCATACCTTATCCTAATATTTTGGACTGCACTGATTGACCAGCGAAATACCACATTGATCCTTTCATTAAGTCTGGCTCCCTTGGGTCTTTGATTACTTTACTCACCGTGGTCTTCTTGCTGCCCTTAGATCATTACATATTAGTATGCTTGTGGATGGATGAATGCCTGTGGTAGCTACCTGTGTCCTCTGACAACGTTGTCCTATTTTAATTGAATACATGGTGGAGGTGGAGCTCTCCATAATTATAACTTTTGTGCGTTTTTTCAATAAAGCCTTTTGTATTTTTGTAATACCGGCTGTTCCTCATTGATGAATTCCTTTGGACTCTTTACCCATTTATAAATATGCTAGGCACCAGGTTTTGCACTTTCCAGTTTTAGTAAATCACCCCAATGGTCTACTACCACTGTTTTGATTCGATTAACATATGGGAAGGAAACTCTACCTGTTGATTTCAGTCACGGTAGATTTGGAGGAGCTTCATGTTGTAAACAAAGCTGTTTTGACTACTTTATCTGGGTAGTCCAACACTAATGCCCCATACACACGGTCGGATTTTCCGATTGGAAAATGTTCGATGGGAGCTTGTTGTCGGAAATTTCGACTGTGTGTAGGCTCCATCGGACATTTTCCATCGGAATTTCCATCACACAAAATTTCAGATCTGGATTTCAAATTTTCCGACAACAAAATCCATTGACGTAAATTCCGATCGTCTGTACACAATTCCGATGCACAAAGTTCCACGCATGCTTGGAATCAAGTAGAAGAGCCGCACTGGCTATTGAACTTCATTTTTCTCGGCTCGTCGTACGTGTTGTACGTCACCGCGTTCTTGACGTTCGGAATTTCCAACAAGATTTGTGTGACGTGTGTATGCAAGACAAGTTTGAACCAACATCCGTCGGAAAAAATCCATGGATTTTGTTGTCGGAATGTCCGATCGTTTGTACAGGGCATTAGAGTAAGGGTCAGTGTGTGTCCTCCTTCTTGGTGATGGACTTCATTGCAACACCTACTGTTTGGATCACTGAAACCGTTTGGAACTTTTGACATATTGATATTCAATTAACGCACTATTCACTCGGTGTCTTTATACAAGCGCTGCAATTTTATTGCTATTTATGTTTAGTTTCCCATAGACTTTTTGTGCTGGCTGCTTATATTATTAACCATTTAATTTATATGTACACCCACTTCAACGAGCCCAGATATCTTATGTTTTCTGATGTATATGCTAATCCTGATTCGGAGGAACACACTCCCCTTCCCTTTGTGGATGATTCGGAGTGACGGTACGCATTTATCCAGAGTTTGGAACTTAATTCTCTCCCCCTGGATTCAACAATTGGAGGTGATGCTTTAACGATTTTATCCTTTGCTTATAAAGAGTACAGAGCCGATCCAAGCGTGTCTATACCTTGTCATTGCAGTAAAGCCGCCATCGATGGAGCAAAATTAGCTAAACCCCCCCCTCATCTACACAGTCAGGGTTGGCAAGGGAATCCCTCCCGCCGAGCCATTGTTTTCTCCAGGCGGTGGGGGCGCAGCACAGTGATTACTGTTAGTAGCTATATCAGCGGCTAGCAATAATCGCATGTAAAATCTGGCAAGCTGGTTGCGCCCAAGTTGGCTGAGCAAGTCCCTGCTGAACTGGCTGAGATTTGAACTGTCTATGGCCGGCATAAGGCACAATCACAGATCACATATACAGATGCTGTACTGTTTACATTCAAGAATCTCTCACTTCCTCTCCAATTGGAGATAAAATGAAAAATGAATGAAGGAATAATTTCTTATCAGAACAGAATAATGAAGGGGTATTACAGGCAGATACTTCAAGTGGTCAAAGTACTGTATATACAAAATCAAAAGTTTGGTTTTGAGAAATTCAAAATGTATAGTGGTCACTGGCAGAGAAAGAGAGGGGAAATCTATCAATAGGGAAACCTGTTTTAGGGACTGTTTGAAAACAGATTTTTCATGGTAGTTTCTTTAGGCCAGCAAGTGAAGGTAAGCCTCTTCAAAGGGACACAGATGCAAAAGGAAAAAAAAAAAAAAACTTACCAAAGTTTTCCATACACCTTTCCAAATTAAAAAAAAAACACAAAACAAAAATGGAAGCATTATATTTTCTTTCTTTGTAAAATAAAGATATTTTTTTCAAACAATCATAATATTGCTATACATTGTTACCCAGATAAATATAAAAATTATTATTAATTATTATACATGATTTATATAGCGCCAACAGTTTGCACAGTGCTTTACGACATGAGGGCAGACAATACAGTTCAATACAGGAGGAATCAGAGGGCCCTGCTCGTTAGAGCTTACAATCTAGAAGGGAAGGTAAATATAATTTAAAAAAATACAGCGAACACTAACGTATATTGATACAATTTTTTTTTTTTTTCAACTGAGCTGCTCATAATAACCTATTTTTTAATTCCTTATTTATATAATCACATTACAAATATTCAATACATTTACCAACTTGGTACAAGTATATTAACCACTTGCCGACCAGCCGGCGCAGTTGCACTGCGGCAGAATGGCACGGCTGGGTGAAATGACGTTATGTAACGTCGCTTCGCCCTGTGGCCACTAGGGGCGCGCGCACCCCCTGAGCCAATGCGAGTGCCCGGCGGTCACTTACATATGGAGAACCGGGATCTGTGTGTCTGTGTGTTTAACACAGTTTCCGGTTCTACAGAGTATGAACAGCGATCTGTCATCTCCCCTGCACAGTCCCCTCCCCCCTTCAGTTAGAACACCCAGTGGGGAACACATTAACCCCTTGATCGCCCCCTAGTGTTAACCCCTTCACTGGCAGTGACATTTTTACAGTAATCAATTTATTTTTATAGCATTGATCGCTGTATTCATGCCAGTGGTCCCAAAAATGGGTCAAAATTGTCGAATGTGTCCGCCATAATGTTACAGTCCCGAAACAAATTGCAGATAGCCACCATTACTAGTAAAAAATTAATAAAACTATCCCCTATTATTTAGACGCTATAACTTTTGTGCAAACCAATCAATATACGCTTATTGCGATTATTTATATATATATATATATATATATATATATATATATATATATATATATATATATATATATATATTTTTTACCAAGAATGTGTAGAATACATATCGGCCTAAACTAAGGAAAAAAATGTTTTTTTTATATATTTTTGGGGGATTTTTATTATAGCAAAAAGTAAAAAATAATGCGTTTTTTTTCAAAATTAACGCTCTTTTTTTTTTTTGTTAATAGCGTAAAAAATAAAAACTGCAGAGGTGATCAAATACCACCAAAAGAAAGCTCTATTTGTGGGAAAATAAGACGTCAATTTTGTTTGGGTGCAACGTCGCACAACCATGCAATTGTCAGAGCGACGCAGTGCTGAATCGCAAAAAGTGCTCTGGTCAGGAAGGGGGTAAAATCTTCCAGGGCTGGAGCCGTTAAAGAAACATACATTCCACTCCAGAAAACACAGTAGTCGTGCACAAAGTGACAGATCATTATCTGCTGTATGTATTGCACAAGGTACAGATTGTGAATAAATATAGCAGTTCAATAAAAAAGAAAAAAATATATTAGCAGTATTGCCCCATGGCCTCAATAAGAGGTAGTCTGTCTGGGAGGTCATAACTGTTGCCTATGGGCTGTAAGGGTGTTCAATTTAACTATTATAGAAATAGAATAATCACCTATTTACATATTTTGATTGTAATTTTCCTTTAAAGGATATTGTGTCCTGTTACAGCATAGGGGTTAATATACATCATGTAATGATATTATTTGGTACATGAAATCCTTTCTATTTTTTTTACATGACATTATCTCTTTTTTTTCCACATATGTATGCAGAGTGCAGACCAAGCTATACAGCGAAACTGAGAATTACAGGCATTGGTTGAAGCCATATATAGAGCTACCCACGTACGGCCGCTGGATTTTTGTGTCCTCCCTCACGTGCACAGGCAGACAACAGGAATTTTCCAACATTCGCTCGGTAGGCAAGAACCAATCCAGGGTGTTTTTGTTTTGTTTATTAGGGGATGAACTTGGATAAGGATGGGAAGGTATGGGATGCCCAGAACTGTAACTTGAATGCAAAATGAGGACTTGCTAAGTTTCTGGCTGCTAAAAGTCACTATGCTGTCCTCCCATGGGATAAACTGATCAGCCAAACTGATAGCAAACAATAATCCAAAAGTGTAATATTCCTTTAAATTTCCTACCTGGGGGGTGTCTATAGTATGCCTGTAAAGTGGCGCATGTTTCCCGTGTTTAGAACAGTCTGACAGCAAAATGACATTTCTAAAGGAAAAACTACTCTCGGCTATAATGAATTGTCGGTCCGGCAATACACATAGAAGTTCATTGATAAAAACGGCATGGGATTCCCCCCACAGGGGAACCCCAAACCAAAATTTTAAAAAATGCTTGGGAGTCCCCCTAAATTCCATACCAGACCTGGTATGGGGGTCCCCCTAAATTCCATACCAGACCAGGGTCTGGTATGGATTTTACGGGGAACCATGCGCCAAAATTAAAAAAAAAAAAAAATGGCGTGGGGTCCCCCCAAAAATCCATACCAGACCCTTATCCGAGCACGCAACCTGGCAGGCCGCAGGAAAAGAGGGGGGATGAGAGAGCGCCCCCCCCAAACCGTACCAGGCCACATGCCCTCAACATTGGGAGGATGCTTTGGGGTAGCCCCCCAAAGCACCTTGTCCCCATCTTGATGGGGAGAAGGGCCTCATCCCCACAACCCTTGCCCGGTGATTGTGGGGGTCTGCGGGTGGGGGGCTTATCGGAATCTGGAAGCCCCCTTTAACAAGGGGACCCCTAGATCCCAGCTCCCCCCTGCTTGAAATGGTAACGGGTACATTGTAGAAAGTGTGAAGTCCTTTATTAAAAAAATATAACTGTCCCACGTAGTCCATTCACCTCCACCGACGGACCGAAAAAAAAATAAAGAAGATCTGCCTCCATGGGAGCCACACGCCATATGACGCGTCCTCGCAGGTGACAGCTCTTTTAAAACTGTGGGCGGGACCACACAGTGTCGTCACCGGGTGACCTCGCCCCCCTCTGACGCATGGGGACATCCTTATGGCTTCCCCTGTAGCGTCAGAGGGGGCGGGGCCACCCGGTCCGCACCAATCTGACGCCAAGGGAAAGCTATAGGGATATAGGGAAAGCCATAGCGTTTTTCACACTTTTTTGTAAAACGGTATGGGTACAATGTACCCGTTATCATTTCAAACAGGGGGGCCCCGCTCTCTCGTCCCCCCTCTTTTCCTGCGGCCTGCCAGGTTGCATGCTCAGATAAGGGTCTGGTATGGATTTTTGGGGGGGACCCCACGCCATTTTTTTTTAATCTTGGCGCGGGGTTCCCCTTAAAATCCATACCAGACTTGAAGGGTCTCGTATGGATTTTGAGGGGGTCCCATGCCATTTTTTTTTATTTTGGCACGGGGTTCCCCTTAATATCCATACCAGACCTGAAGGGCCTGCTATGGAATTTAGGGGGAACCCCGCGCTTTTTTTATTTTTGGTTCGGGGTTCCCCTGTGGGGTAATTCCATGCCGTTTTTATCAATGAACTTTTATCTGTATTGTAATTCATTATAGCCGAGAGTAGTTTTTAAATCACTTTTTTTTCCTTTAGAAATGTCATTTTGCTGTCGGTTGAACCCAACGTAAAGCCCATCCCTACTCTCCACCTTCTGGGCCATCCTCACCCAGGAACTGGAGGAGACTCCATAAATTTTCAGACCTAGTCTCTGCTCCTCCGTCCTCTAAGTTCTAGAACACTTCAGCAGTTCCAGAAGACAGAGACGTAGACCTTAGAGCTCTGCCAGCTAACCCTAGAGATAGCTGTTAGTGAAATGTTTTTTACTTTAATGCAGAGAATGCATTAAGGTAAAAAACCTTTTGCTTTTAGAACCAATTTAAGCCATTTATTGTAGATCTGTTAATTATGGCCTCATGGACTTTACTACACCAGGTCTGCTGGTCAGCATCAGATGACTTTCTAAGCCAGCCTTTCTCAACATACCTTTCTCAGCCTTTCCTACAACATACAAATCTTTTGTATGAGTTTTCACATCTCAGGGAACCGCTGCTCTAAATTAACTAATTGGGGGTCAGTGGAAGGAATGACTCCTAAATTTAGTGGTCAGTGGAGAGAATGCCTCCTTTACAGTATTGGTCAAAATTCCACCCTACAGAAACTTAAAAGATCTGTCAAGGGGTGTTGGATCTGAAAATATGCAGGCACCATCATATGGGGGTCAACATTCCACAGCTCAAGAAACCCCTAGCAACCTTTAGAGGAACCCTAGGGTCCCACAGAACTCTGGAAGAGAATGGCTGCTCTAAGTTCTTGCAGGTTCATATATTTTGCTTTGATGACAATATTATTCCAGGATTTTATAAGCAATAGCATTTATCACTCCCGGAAAACCCATAAAATATTTTCATTATACCTCCATAAATAAAGTGCAAACATTACCTTATATAAAACAGATGCGCACCCATCTCATAAAACCAGAAAAGAGGGGGAGGGTAGGAACGTGAGGACAGTTGCTGAGGTTGTCCAAACATACAATAACCTACAATACACTAACATACACTAATAACCCAACAAAAGTTTTTGGGTGGACTATCTCTGTACTGATACACATTAATAAATTTTGGTAAAAATTAAATAATTTGGTAATATAAAAAAAAATACATAGATCTCAATACAATTTTAAAAACCATATACAGATACTCAAAGGTTTCCCCAAGAAGTATCTGATGATGGAGTTTTTCATAGATTAACCAGTCCTCTACTAGTTTCACGGTACACAGACCGCTTCGTCAGGAGGAATAATCTATAAAACAAATAATCTAATAAGGTACAAAGCAAAACACAACATACAAAAGCATATTAGTACATAAAACGCGGCAGTAATACTGTGAAGTTTCTTACCCAACAGGTCCAACACCAGGTACAAGACCCAGCTACTCAAAGCTTTCCCCCCTGCGGCGAACATGGGGGATTGTGCAGATAATAAAGCTAGATGGGAACTAGTGGAAACGGAGCCTTAAACTCATTACTCACATGTAATGAGCAAAAAAAATAGATCTGTATCCTTCCACATGTAGCGGTTGGTTACCACTAGTTACTAACATCCACCAAATCACGCTGCTGCCAGACCCCCATCTATCACTGCGATCTGTAAACTGATCTGTGGGTGTCATTACCAATGTAATGACACCCGCAGTGGTTCGCAGAAGGCAGTGTGAACTGCCTGCGGGAGAGGAGCGATGCGGGAACCAGCGCTGCAATCGCGCTGGTTCCCGCATTGCATCAGTGTGAACCTAGGCTCAGGGACAAGGGAATTTAAACTGGAATAGTTGGCAAGCATGAGGCATCTGCTTTGGGCCCCACAACAATGATGGAGCCCAGGGCAGCTGCCCCTTTTGCCCTGCCTTCAAGACAGCCCTTATAGTGCCTGCAACATGTTGATGTGTCATCATACATACAATGCCATCTTAGCACTAACTGGTTTGCTATAGCCATGTTTCCTCTGCTGATTTTGATATTTTCTTGCTATGACTTACATCGCAGTACTCATCATGACATTATCATACTGACTTCTGCATCTGTTCCAACTCATTTTGACATCTCCATACTTTAACATCTTGTTACTTCATGGGGCATACCAGTAGCACTTATAACATAACTATGCCACTGCCATCTATGACATCAGACTGTTCGCTACAGACTAATTCCTGCTCAGTGACTCAAAGTATTCAACCCAGACAAGCAGCAAACATTTTTAGAGGGAAGTCTTTTGGTTTGCATTAAAACAAAAAAAAGTCAAATGACTGAAAGATGCACAGTATATTGATTGGATGCTATGGACTACTGCATTTTGCACATTCTATACACATGCAAATCAATAGATGCGCCCCCCCCCCCTCCAAACCCGCTGTGCTGATGTCTTTTTGCACACTTTGTAGTTACAGTATATGTCAACATCTACTGTAATTCTTTCCCAGACACAAAGTAAATAGCAGTCTTCCCCATGACACCTTTGACTGTGACCATTGTAAGTAACAACTGTGACTTTTATTTTCCATTATTTGATAGCGCTGATATGAGGAGATACCCAGGGCTGTCAGATGCACTTAGTAACATCCAGAGAAATAATATGTAATATGTGTTTTTGACAGCTGGCCATACATTATACAATTTTCTTATTATTTTCTTTCAGATTTATCTCCAACTATTTAGTGCAAGAGTAAAGGTAGGCGCTAGCCCAATATTTGTGACAAAACAGCATAAACTCCAAAAAATGTGAATGCAGTGACTGTGTCCATAAGCAAATACAATGAAGTGGTCAAATTCTTCCTCCAGATCAAACATGCTCCACCACGTGCCAATAAATCTGGCACTCATCAGCCCAATCAGGCCAACAAGCAGCCTACAAGCGTTATGACTTATGCCGCGTACACACGGTCGGACTTTCCGGCATACTTGGTCCGGCGGACCAGAGTGTGCCGGACAATCCGCCCGTGTGTAGGCTCTGGGGACTTTTCCGGCTGACTTTTTCCCAAAAGCCCGCCGGACCTAGATTTGAAACAAGTTTTAAATCTTTCCGTCGGACTCAGTTTCAGGCAGGAAGTCCGCTCGTCTGTGTGCTGGTCCGACGGAAAGCCCGCTCGTGTGTATGCTGGTCCAACGGACCAGATACGACGCGAGGGCAGGGTATTGCATTTTGCGCTCGCTGCAATAGGAAAAACAGATTTTCCCATTGCGGCGAGCGCGGGGCATACCAGGCCCTTAGGTCTGGTATGGATTATAAAGGGAACCCCCTACGCCCTAAAAAACGGCGTGGGGTCCCCCCTAACATCCATACCAGACCCCGATCCGAGCACGCAGCCTGGCCGGTCAGGAAAGGGGGTGGGGACGAGCGAGCGCCCCCCCCTCCTGAACCGTACCCGGCCGCATGCCCTCAACATGGGGGGGTGGGTGCTTTGGGGGAAGGGGGTGCCCTGCGGGGCCCCCCCACCCCAAAGCACCTTGTCCCCATGTTGATGAGGACAAGGGCCTCTTCCCGACAACCCTGGCCGTTGGTTGTCGGGGTCTGTGGGCGGACAAGTCCGTTCATTTTGAACGTGACTCAGGTGCGACGGGACTAGAAAAGGATGTCAATCTTGCCGCTTTTATCAGCGAGATTGACACCATTCTGAAAGTCCGCCGTAACTCCGGCGAAAGTCTGTCGGAAAGACGGGCGGACTTAGCCCGCCACAAAGTCCGGTTGTGTGTGGGCAAGTCCGTCCGTTTTAAAGTCCGGCGCACCTGGCGGACAAAGTCCGTCAGAAAGTGTTCTGGACCAAGTAGGATAGAAAGTCCGACCGTGTGTACGCGGCATTAGAACCAGTCATCCAGACAACTGTGGGGTTGATTTACTAAAGGCAAATAGACTGTGCACTTTGCAGTTGCTCCAGAGAGTAGTAAATGAGGTAAGGGTTCACTTTGCAAAAAATACCCAATCACGTAGAAAAAAAAAATGTAGCGCATTGCCTAGGGAGCCGCAGGTGAAATGGGATTTCCCACCCTGCACAGCCAGGCACACCAAATCTTCGCAGTCACTTCAGAATCAAACAGTCCAGTACTTTTTTTGTTTGTTTTATTGAGGGATATACAGTAACGTGTATAGGGACTGGGAGAATTGTGGGATGCCCACTTCACTTCAGCCAACTTCAGGGACAACGTTTCCTATACACAGTCTATATACACTCCTTACTTCCTCCAGCACACTTGTTTGCAGAATTCCAGCTGGCCCACTGTTTGTGCATCTAGCAAAGCAGGAACCCAAGGTGTAGCAAAATTACAGTGTCCAGCATAATCACTCCTGTGGCTACTGATCCCAGCACTACCTCTTCAGGTAGTGCTGACCTGGCTGCAGCTGCCCCTTTCACTAGCCCTCCAGACTACTTCTACACATTCCTCCCCAGACTGACACTCTCTCCACAGTCTTCCCAGACTGAACACTTACCAGCCCACCTGACTGACTTCCCAGGAGAACTGCTGGACATGCTGACCTGCTCCTGCTGTCTTCTCCTTGCTCCTGTGCCTCCAGTAAGGATTCCGCCATGTGTTGTAGAGGGTCCCTCCAGCACCCGAGCCCCAGGCCGAGGTCACTCACCCCCCCAGACTAGGGGGCACCCTCAAGGGCCACTGACAGCCTCCCCAGCACTCTGTCTCCATCTTCCACCCGACTGCCCCTGCTGACATGACTCATGCCTATTTATGAAGGGGTCTTCCCCCTGCCAGCCCATTTGCTGGGGATTGGCTGGATCCCTCATAAATATGCCAAGAAGCTCCTCCTAGCTTCCACCCACTACACTGGAAGCTTCTCCAAGGTTCCAGAAGGCAGGGGGAGGAACCAGAAAAGCTGCTTGCTGAGTCATCCAGCCTCCTTTAGTCACTCAACCCTAACCCGGATTCAACCCAGGCCTTCCTCTCAGCCAGGCCAAATTTTCCTACAGTACAGACTATTTACACCTAGCACACAAGAGGGTGCTACAAAAAAAAACAGCCTTTTTGCTTGCACATTAATGGATGATGGAAGTCGGCAAAGCTTCTGCTCATTTAATAAACTCTGGAACAACTGCACTTGCATACAGTAGTGTAAATGCACTTTGCAGAGTGCACAGTCTATTTGCCTTTAGTAAATCAACCCCTATGTCCGCTCTTCTCCTGGTGGATCCCGGTATTACTCATATCAGATGTGCAGAATAAAAAATTCCAAAAGACAGAAAGTATATAGTGTAATACATTTATTTAGTCAAAACCATAGATATTTGTACTCGCTTAATAGGCGCTTAGGAAAAAGCACCGACACAAACAGCTCTCCCAGTCAGAAAGGTCTTGAACAAGGCTGCTTGTTGGCCTGATTGGTCGGACGAGTGCAGGATTTATCGACACATGGTGGAGCGCGTTTAATGATCTAGAGGAAGAATTTGAGTACTTCATTGTATTTGTTTATGGACGCGGTGACTGCATTCACATATTAATTTTATGGACTTGTAATATATATTCACTATTTATTTAGCTTTTTAATGCATGGATGATTTATTATATTGCACACATTGTATATATGATAGTTTATGCTGTTTTATCACATATATTGGGCTAGTATATACCTTTTTATTCTGGTTCTGTTTTTAAAGTGTTTCTCTGGCACTTACATAATGCTTCAATACTATAAACCAGGGATATGCAATTATCGGACCTCCAGCTGTTGCAAAACTACAAGTCCCATCATGCCTCTGCCTCTGGGTGTCATGCTTGTGGCTGTCAGAGTCTTGCTATGCCTCGTGGAACTTGTAGTTCTGCAACAGCTGGAGATCCGCTAATTGCATATCCCTGCTATAAACACTTTCTATCAAGTGGGGTTGGCGCCCTCTCATGTTTTTTTCTATGTAGTGCAAGGGCCTGCCTGATTGCATACAAATTGAAAGCGTTTCAATTTGGCCTCATATTATATGGTTTTGTTAGACCCCTTTCACACTGGGGCTGCCCGTACGTTCGCGGTAAAGCGCCGCTCATTTTAGCAGCGCTTTACGGCTGTTAAACCACTTAAGGACCAAGCCTCTTTTTTGAG
This sequence comes from Lithobates septentrionalis, assembly GCA_037952835.1. NCBI lineage: Eukaryota > Metazoa > Chordata > Amphibia > Anura > Ranidae > Lithobates > Lithobates septentrionalis. The sequence continues at coordinate 65,295 of JBBDGP010004219.1, read as the reverse complement.
ATTTGTTGTTTACATGTTAATATCATTTTTTTGCTAGAAAATTACTTAGAACCCCCAAACATTATACATATATATTTTCTTCAGACACCCTAGAGCATAAAATGACGGTCGTTGCAATACTTTGTCACACCGTATTTGCGCAGCGGTCTTACAAGCACAATTTTTTGGGAAAAGATGCACTTTTTTTTTAAATTACCGTATTTATCGGCGCATAACACGCACCGGCGTATAACACGCACCCCAATTTAGGAGGGAATTTTAAGGAAAAAAAAACTTTTAGGAGGGAAGTTGAAGGAAAAAAAACTTACATTTAAATGCCCATCATTGCAGCCTTCTCAGTGCAGCCTTGCCCCAGTGCAGCCTTGTCAGTGCAGCCTTGTCAGTGCAGCCTTGTCAGTGCAGCCTTGTCAGTGCAGCCTTGTCAGTGCAGCCTTGTCAGTGCAGCCTTCCCCAGTGCAGCCATGTCAGTGCAGCCTGCCCCAGTGCAGCCTTGTCAGTGCAGCCTTGTCAGTGCAGCCTTCCCCAGTGCAGCCTTGTCAGTGCAGCCTTCCCCAGTGCAGCCTTGTCAGTGCAGCCTTCCCCAGTGCAGCCTTCCCCAGTGCAGCCATGTCAGTGCAGCCTTCCCCAGTGCAGCCTTCCCCAGTGCAGCCTTCCCCAGTGCAGCCTTCCCCAATGCAGCCTTGCATCCCGTGATCCCTGCCATCCTGTCTTTCAAAATCGCAGACCGCGATTTTGAAAATGGCGCCGCCGGCGCCGAAATACACAGAGCCGGTCCTCGGCTCTTCTCAGGGGCTCTCGTTTACTTTTGAAAATCTGACCGCTCCCGATCGCAGGGGATCGGTGTATAACACGCACCCGCGATTTTCCCCTGATTTTAAGGGGAAAAAAGTGCGTGTTATACGCCGATAAATACGGTAAAAAATAAGACAACAGTAAAGTTAGCCCAATTTTTTCTATAAAAAAAAGATAATGTTATGCCGAGTAAATTGATACCCAACATGTCATGTCAAAATTTCTACAGGTTACCAGTTTTGAGTTACAGAGAAGGTCTAGGGCTAGAATTATTGCTCTCGCTCTAACGATCACGGCGATACCTCACATGGGTTGTTAGCATTCGCTTCTGTGCCCAGGCTCGGCAGGACGGGGCACTTTTAAAATTTTTTTTTTTACTTCTTTATTTTACTTTTTAATTGTCTATTTTTACACTGTCCTTTTAAAAAAAAAAAAAATTTGGGTCACTTTTATTCCTATTACAAGGGATGTAAGCATCCCTTGTAATAGAAATAAGTGCATGTCAGGACCATTTTGTGAGATCTGGGGTCAAGACCTCAGGTCTCACATTTACACTGTAATGCAATAAAAAAAAAAAATTAAAAATAAATGTCTTTTAAATATAAAAAAAATTTCACCTTTAAGACAATAGGGCGGAAGTGACGTTTGACGTTGCTTCCTTCATCCAATGTTATTGAGCCGAGTGGGGGCCATGTTTCCCTCATTTGGCTCCATACTACTGAGGGGAAAGGATCGGATCGTCTCTGGCGCTAAGCGCCGTACTGTTGCGTGGTGGGAGGGGGGGCACCTCTCCCACTGCCGATAAAAGTGATCCCGCAGCGAATCCGCCGCAGAGACCTTTTTTAAGCTAAAGAGGACCACCTGCCCGTTGCAGAAAATACAGGGGTTAGCTTCCATAACCACGGTATTTTACGTCAAAGTACTGATGTACAGCTACGGCGGTTTGCAGCAAGTGGTCAAGTGGCGCTTTTCGGCCATTAGCGGGCGTTTTTAACCCCAAAAAAGGGGTTAAAAACTCCCATGTTGTGGCACTTCCAAAGCGCTGCCCATTCATTGCAATGGGCAGGGGCGTTTTGGGAGCACTGTATATAGCACTCCCAAACCGCCCCTAAGATGCTGCTTGAAGGACTTTTTCTAATCCCGCAATCGCACTGCCCCAGTGTGAAAGCACTCATTGCAGAGAATGGGAGGCAGTTTTCAGGAGCTTTACAGGTGCTATTTCTAGTGCTAAAACGCCTGAAAACTGCCTCAGTGTGAAAGGGGTCTTACATCTAAAGGAAAAGTGTGCAAGAAAGTGTGCAATGAAAATTGTATAAAGTATGGCCAGCCTAACTTACATCTGGATATAGTTTTTGGAAATAGGAAATCAGTAGGATTATAATATTTCTATTTTAATGTAACAATATGCCTAGAATAACAGAAGTAATCCTAATGTTTTTTAGTTCGTGAAACTGCAATGACTGCTACATGGAAAAAAAAATTTCTTCTGGCGATCGTACTGTTTACCGTCTTGCTGTTAAGCTTAACAGTGCATCACTTCACAAAGGTATGTACTAATCACTCAGATTGACAGCGCTTCTCTAAACTCAGGAGCAGTATAGTTTAGTTGCCACACCATTACAGGAAGCTACAATAGGTGGACTTCACTGGCAGGCTTAATAAGTATTTTTTTTTTTAATGGAAGGCCATAGTTCTACTTTTAAATAAACCTGTGCTCAACGAAAAATGGGGACTACCTTCTTAAAGGAGTCCTATGGTCATAGCTTACCCTTTATAGCTTACCCTTTCATTTTGTACCATCAGCATTGAAATTTACATTACAATACATTACATTGTAACACACAAAAGTTATATTTGACAATCCAGTATTGTGATGTGATTATATACGTGTTGTCTGCTGGTTATCTGTTTCCACAACTTGCTGGATTCATAAATAGTTACATAGTAGGTAAGGTAAAATAAAGACATCAGTTCATCTATTTCAACCTATGTGTGTGTTTGTCACGACCATTTTTTCATATCCCTGTGTATTGTGTTCACTCAGATGCCCATTTAAAAGTGTTTTGAAATTGACACTCTCCACTGACACCACAAACTGTGGAAGGGAGTTCCACATCCTTACTACTCTGACAGTAATGAACCTCTTGCACAGTTAAAGGTTAAACTGCTTCTCGTCCAACGGAGTGGCCACATGTCCTCTTAAGCCATCTGAGACTGAATAGTTTGCTATAGCTTGGCATTGCATGCTATTGCTGAGCCTGTGATCTACTAGGACCCCCAGATTTTTTCTATCCTAGATTGCCCCAGAGATATTTCCCAAGCAAGTAACTTGCATTCATAGTTTAACCCCTAAAGTGCATTACTTTACATTTTTCATTATTAAACCTCATTTGCCATGTAATAGCCCAACCCATTATTTTATCAAGGTCTTCTTATAAAGTTTTTATATTCTGCTGTGAAGTTAGGACCCTGCTTAGCTTTGTATTGTCAGCAAACATTGAGATTTAACTATACCATGTATACCAAACTCTATAACATTTATGAACCTCTATCTCATTTATGATTCCCAGCATGCTTTTCAGCTTCTCTTTTTTTAGGAAAGGTTTGCTAGGTTTTACAATCCCAAAACAGATCTTGCGGCAATACTCCCGCCCCCTCTGGCACCATCTCCCTCAATACCCCTTTTCTGCCACAAGATGTCCTCAGCTGGCCTGTTTGAATGAAGGCTGAAAGAAGATTGAGGACACACTGTGGGTGCAGGGTGTCATGGACCCGCCCCCTGATAAGGAATCCTGCCAATACAGTGTAACGATGCAGAGAATGTCATTGTTGACATCTTATCAGCACTGCCTTCTGCATTGTCGAGGACTGCCCACCACCAAGACTAGATCCAAAAGAAAAGAAAACCCTGTAGAGCTTGGAAACAGGTAAGTATAAAAATATATATTTCATAAATAGTGTGGAGCAAACTTTATAGGCACAACTTGGAGCCTGGAGTTGGGCTTTAACTATATTTTCACTTTTACAGTTAAATCGGTATAACACCTACTTTATATTTGTTACTAGTGTTGGCTTGGGTTACTAGTGTTTTTGTTACTAGTGTTGGGTGAACCTATTCGGCAAACACCCGGATTTGTGAGGTCCCCCCAAAATCCATACCAAACCCTTATCCGAGCATACAGCCCGGCAGGCCAGGAAATGGGGGGGGGGGGGGAACAAGCGATCGGCCCCTCCTGAACCATACCTGGCCATATGCCCTCAACATGGGACTTTGCCCCCCACCCCAAAGCACATTGTCCCCATGTTGATGGGGACAAGGGCTTCTACCCGTCAACCCTAGGCGAGGTGGTTGTGAGGGTCTGTGGGCGGGGGGCTTATCGGTATCTGGAACCCCCTTTTAACAAGGTGACCCCCATATCCCGGCCCCGCCTATGTGAATGAGTATGGGGTACATAGTGCCCCTCCCCATTCACCAAAAAAGCGTCAAAAAGTAATAAAAACACAGACAGTGTTTTTACAATTCCTTTATTAAAAATTTTTTAAAAAAAAGTGCCCCCCAATGTAAATCCATCATCGTGCCGCTTCCACTGCTGACCCGAAAAAAAAGAAAAAAGCGCTCTGTTGTCAACAAAGGCTAACCACCTACTGCAGGCTCCACCATTTGACAGTTCTTATATAGTAAGGGGAAGTGCCACCAGGTGACGTCGCCAGGTGGCTCTGCCCCTTACCCATATAAAAACTGTCAAACGGCGGAGCCTGCAGTAGGCAGTCAGCCTTCATTGATGCAAAGCATTTTTTTTCCTTTTTTCGGGTCTGGCAGTGGCATCGGGATTCATGATGCATCTACATCGGGGAACATTGAATTTTTTATTTTTAATAAAGGAATTGTCAAAAATGGTCTGTGTTTTTATTACTTTTTTGGTGAATAGGTAGGGGTACTATGTACCCCATACTCCATTCACATGGGGGGCGGGATCTGGGTGCCCATTTGTTTAAAGAGGGCTTCCAGATTCCGAAAAGCCCCAACCCCCAGACCCCCACAACCATAGCCCAGGGTTGTCGGCAAGAGGCCTTTGTCCCCATCAACATGGGGACAAGGTGCTTTGGGGTGCCCCAAAGCACCCCCGCAATGTTGAAGGCATGTGGGGGGTCTGTTCACTCGCTCCCCCTTTGCTGGCCTGCCAGGCTGCATGCATGGATAAGGGTCTGGTATAGATTTTGGGGGGACCCCACGCCGTTTTTTCTATTGCAGGCAATGGTATTGTATTGCCGGAAATTTAAATGTCTTTTTTTTTCTTTATACATGTCAGTTTTGCTGCAGCAGGTTCTATACACGGTACAGATGTGTCACTTTACAGGCAGACTAAGGGGACCCCCAGGCACTATATTTAAAAGGATTTTTCAATTTTTATTGTTTCACTTTAAGCATCATTAAAATCACTGCTCCTTTAACCACTTGCCGACCAGCTCACACAGATATACAGCGGCAAGTCGGCTCTAATACACGAACTGACATACCTGTACATCGGTCCGTGCAAGGAGGATAGCAGGAGCCGTGGGAGCATGTCTGACGGCGACCCGCGATCGCTGTGTACAGTGGCAGAACAGGAAACTACCTATGTAAACAAGGCGATTCCCCATTCTGTCTAATGACATGTCAGATCTTCTGTTCCCAGTGACTCATGTCCCAGTGAGCCCATAAACCCCCTACAGTTGAAACACACCTAGGGAACACGCTTAACCCCTTGATCATCCCCTAGTGTTAACCCCTTCCCTGCCAGTGTCATTTTGACATTGATCAGTGCATCTTTATAACACTGATCAATGTCACTTGTCCCCAAAAAGTATCATTTGGAGTCAGATTTGTCTGCCGCAGTGTCGCAGTCCCGCTAAAAAAAAAATGCAGATCGCCACCATTAAAATATGTAGAAGAATATATATTGGCCTAAACTGATAAATACATTCAACAAATTTTTGCTTTCCGGCCATGTGGAAACAACCCTTACCCCCTACAAAATGCAATGGCATCTCAATAGGGGGGTTAGTTGAGTGTCCTTTAGCTCAGGGCAGAAGACACAGCCTGATGGAGAGGGCGGATGCCCCTTTTTCCTCCTTTATTCCCCATTTCACTTCCTTTTTTTTTTCTTTTGTCCTATCTTCCCTTGCCTTCATCTTTCTTTCAATAATGGGTAAAGAGGCACAACTAGGGCCAACATATCAGCTAGCTGACATTCCCTTTTCCTTCCCTGTTAAGAAAAAAACAACACAAAAGGTGTATGAGAGGCAACAGTCCCAAAAACCAGAACTGTGACCAAAAGCTACAGTGGCGAGGATATACAATATCGTCACAAGTATAGTGAACATTGGCTGCTACATTTGGATATTTCATGTTAACATGTGGTATGTCTGACTGAATGCAAAGAGTACTTTCTGACGCTATGTATGCCTACAATTTTTGTACTGTAATTTTCATTAAATAATGAATGTATTAAAAATATTTACCTTAACCTCGTTTTTTAGATGCTCTATTCTGGACCATAAATACATACTAGGTAGTTCGCTTTGTTTATAAGCAGGCTGAGCAGCTGTGTTTGCCATAAATAACCATGTCTATACCGTCCATTATCAATTGTAACTAGATTTGAACACAGGCTGTCTTAACAAAGGGTTAAAGGTTTAGGGGGTGGGCTTCTTGCATTGTTTGTTAATCAGGACAGACTTGGGACCAGTTCGCTGTAACAATGTTTACAAAGCCTTGCAGTCAGTCATGGCACCTTGTCCTGAGAAACATATAAAAGGCAAGAAATTATTTACATATAGTGGGGTTTTCTCAAATTTGACAGTAGAAATAAAAAGATGCTTTAACCTCCCTTGGCTCCGACTGCCTCCTGGCCCTTTAAAAGTTCCAAAAGATGGGAAGCAGGCATTCTGGTTATGTGACCGCTGTGATTGGCTGTCACATGGTCAGAAAGCTCCCGATCGCAAGTATGCATTGGGAGCTTACTGATCCCCACGGGGTAACATGCTGGGAGCGTGCAGGGAGCGAGTGGTGTAGTGGTTAGCACATTCACCTAGCAGCAATAGGGTCGCTGGTTCAAATCCCGATCACGACACCATCTGCCTGGAGTTTGCATGTTCTCCCTGTGCCTGCGTGGGTTTCCTCCGGGTACTCTGGTTTCCTCCCACACTCCAAAGACATGCTGGTAGGTTAATTAGATCCTGTCGAAAAATTGGCCAAATATGTGTATGTTGTATGTGTATGTGTTTGTAAGCGTGTCAGGACTCCATGGGGCAAGGAGCGCGCTATACTGCAGATGGACACCGGCAGCAAAAAGTGCCCTGAGGCGATTCAGTTCGCATAGGTAGCGCTATACAAGCGCTATACAAGTCACTCATTCATTCATTCAGCACAGTAAGTTTACAAAGGGCTCGATATATGCTCTCAGCATCAAGAGTTTAAGTTCTCAATTGTTAAATATCCCCTGCCCACTTCATTGCAGCATATAATGTCCTCAAAACTTGGTGAAGCTTTAAATCAGTATTTATAACTATTTTTTTTTTTTTAATTCCAGAGCTCAGATGCAGTCCCATATCCCAGCAATCCCACTCTACATCATAAAAAAAAAATTGTATCAATTGCCAATTTCTCATTAGAGGATGAAATTCAAGCTTCTCTAATCTTCAAAAACATTGCTGTCTCGATTCCTTCCATCTTGTTCACCCTCAAGGACCACACAACCAGTGCTAAGAAGAGCAGAGCAACCATTCAGAACCCAAGAAAAAAGTATTGTGTTGGAGAGACAATAATTGTCCATCTTGAGATGTTTGACCATTTGGGTAACAGGAAAACCTATGGAGGAGACTTCATAAGAGCTAGGATCTTTTCTCCAGATCTTAAAGCTGCGGCTTCAGGGAGAATTGAAGATTTTAACAATGGAACATATCATGCCTATTTCACTTTATTTTGGAAAGGAAAGGTTTTCTTCTCATTGGTCCTCTACCATCCAAGTGAGGCTGTTTCAGCATTGTGGAGAGCGAGGAATCGGGGCTATGGCCTCATTTACTTTATGGGGACTTTTACAAATGGAACTCATCAAGTTAAGTCTGAATGTGGATTCCAACCAAACACAAAGAAGGAAATATGTGAATATCGAAAGGAAGAATACAATGAGTTATTTTACTGCGCTAAACCAGAATATTTTCATTGTGGGTCATTAATATACCTCCAGGCTTTCAACAGTGATCACTCCTTTCTAAGCACACTTGAGAAATCTCTTTTGGACAGGTCAGTACATATCCGATAGAAACTGCTTGAATTTCCACCAAGAAAAACATAGAAAAATTGCACAATACAATATAAATTTTAGGCAGGATTACATATATTTTTTACCTTGGCCAGGGAATTTAAAGCTGAACATCAAGCAAACAGCTAAATTCGCAGATGAAATACATATTAGAGCTATTTTACCTGCCAAATGATTTGTATTTCTGACTATCCACTCCTGAGAATTACACAGCCCTACCACACAACACTGTCCTGGCTGGCAAGGAAGGAGACCTGATCTATCTCTATTGCAATTTTACTCTCATGTACATGTCCCCTCCCAGGCAGTGAAAGTAGTAGCAGCACACTGATGAGTTCATCTGTTACTCTCCCCTCCAATTAGCTTGCTCCTTGCATTGCAGCTGTTTGGCTCCATGTTCTGCTTCTCTCTGAGCCCTGCTGTACAGGGTATTGCACAACACTGATAGAAAGTCAAAAATAGGTTATTATACTTCTCACATTAAAAATGCATTTAATGTTGTATTAATAGGTTCCAGTGTTGAATCAATTTGTGCATTTATATATGCCTGGAGCTCAGTTTCAATAAGACTTTTAACATGTGTTTGACCTTTATCTGTGCTGTAAAATTAACAAACCATATGCATACATACAGTGGGGGAAAAGTATTTGATCCCCTGCTGATTTTGTATGTTTGCCCACTATCAAAGAAATGACCAGTCTATATATTTAATGGTAGGTTTATTTTAACAGTGAGACAGAATAACAACAAAGATATTTAGAAATAGCATTTCAAAAAAGTTATAAAATGATTTGCATGTTAATGAGTGAAATAAGTATTTAATCCTCTATCAATCAGCAAGACTTCTGGCTCCCAGGTGTCTTCTATATAGGTAACGAGCTAAGATTAAGAGCACAATCTTAAAAGGGAGTGCTCCTAATCTCAGCTTGTTACCTGTATAAAAGACACCTGTCCACAGAAACATTCAATCAGATTCCTATCTCTCCACCATGGCCAAGACCAAAAAGCTGTTCAAGGATGTCAGGGACAAGATTGTAGACCTACACAAGAGTGGAATGGGCTACAAGACCACCACCAAGCAGCTTGGTGAGAGGTTGACAACAGTTGATGCTATTATTCGCAAATGGAAGAAATACAAAATAACTGTCAATCTCCCTCGGTCGGGGCTCAATGCAAGAACTCACCTCGTGGAGTTTCAATGATCATGAGGACGGTAAGGAATTAGCCGAAAACTACACGGGAGAATCTTGTCAAGGCAGCTGGGACCATAGTCACTAGGGATGAGCCAAACACCCCCGGGTTCGGTTTGCGGCAGAACATGTGAACAGGTAAAACATTAGTACGAACACCGTTAAAGTCTATGGGACTCGAATGTGAAGAATCAAAAGTGCTAATTTTAAAGGCTAATATGCAAGTTATTGTCATAAAAAGTGTTTGCGGACCCCGGGTCCTGCCCCGGGGGACATGTATTAATGCAAAAACAAGTTTTAAAAACACTCATTTTTTTGGGAGCAGTGATTTTAATAATGCTTAAAGTGAAACAATAAAAATTGAAAAATCCTTTTAAATCTAGTGCCTGGGGGGTCCCCTTAGTCTGCCTGTAAAGTGACAGATCTGTACCGTGTATAGAACCTGCTGCAGCAAAACTGACATTTATAAAGAAAAAAAATGACATTTAAATTGCCGGCAGTACAATACCATTGCCTGCAATAGAAAAAACGGTGTGCGGTCCCCCCCAAAATCCATACCAGACCCTTATCCATGCATGCAGCCTGGCAGGCCAGCAAATGGGGGGGGGGGGGCGAGTGAACAGACCCCCCCCCCCCCCGAACCATACCAGGCCACATGTTTCCAACATTGCGGGGGTGCTTTGGGGCAGGGGGACTCTGCTCCCCCACCCCAAAGCACCTTGTCCCAATGTTGATGGGGACAAAGGCCTCTTCCCGACAACCCTAGGCTATCGTTGTGGGGGTCTGGGGGTGGGGGCTTATCCTTTAAATATCGTGCCTGGGGGGTGACTATAGTATGCCTGTAAAGTGGTGTATTTTTCCCATGTTTAGAACAGTTCCTGAACAAAATGACATTACTAAAGGAATAAATGTCATTTAAAACTGCTTGCGGGACTTCCGGTTCCGGCGCCACATGGAGAGGAGGTAGCGAGCTTCAGCTCCCGCAGCGCCCCTCACAAATCTGCCTCTCAAGCCGGCTATTGCTCCGAGGAGACCCCCCATCACAGTGCTGACACACAGCGGGCCCCCCATGGATCGCTTTGTGGAGCGATCGTACGCGCGGGCGGTCACATCCACGATCCCCACCGGAGGAGACACAGCGGCGGACACAGCCAAGATGGCGACCGCCCCAGGCATGACGGAGCAGGCACACACGCAGCCACAGCCACAACCACCGCTCCCCTCAGCTCCTGACATACAAGGTACGGACCCTACCTCCCCTGCTGGAATTGCACAGGCTGTAGTCACGCTGCTGGGCCCCACTCTCACAGCTACAGTGGATGCAGCAGTCCATAGGGGATTAGAGCAGCTACATATTGACCTACAAGCACAGGCACAGAGAATCAATCAGGTAGAGGATAGGATTTCCTCCCTGGAAGATGAACTCACAGCCTCATCTGCAGCAGTAGCACGTCTCACAGCTGCTAATAGGGACATTTGGGACAAACTCGACGATTTGGAAAATCGCTCGAGAAGAAACAATTTACGCATCATTGGCCTGCCTGAATCGGTTTCCACGCCACAGTTGACCAATATCTGCGCAAAAATTATTCCAGAACAACTAGGCCTTCGCATTCCCTGCACCATTGAACGCGCACACCGCATAGGTCAATTCTCAGAATCACGTGCCAAACCCCGCCACGTTATTGTAAAATACCTCAACTACGCAGACAAGAACGCCATCATGCAAAAGTTTCGTCGCTCACGGTCTTTAATGGTAGATGGCGCAAAACTCCTACTTTTTGCAGATTATTCCATAGAGGTAATGAAGCAGCGTAAAGCGTTTTCACCGATCTGCTCCAACCTTCACCATAACCAAATCCGGTTCTCTTTAGCCTATCCGGCTGTCCTCCGCATCCAAACACCTGAAGGAGAACACCTCACGTTCCATACCCCTGAGGAGGCGGAACACTTTCTCGCCACCAGAGGCACAGAAATGGAGCATAGCCACTTTGAAGAGAATTCACCATCATCATCACCATCGACAGCGAAGATACCACCTAAACAGCAACGCAGCCCCACAAAACCCCCATACAAGCGCAGCCGCTTTACTAACCAAGATGATCGCTCTGCAAATCGATGAAGGACTCCAGGAACTTTATCTAACCATCTACATTTCTTCGGACGGGTAATTTTACCCCTCATTGTCCCTGACCTGCCTTCTGCCCTTTTTACTTACTTTAATGTTAGCCTGTTTTAGTTGTAATGTTTTACACGGCTGCTATTATTTGTTAGCTAATGGTCCTGTTATTATGCCTCCAAGCCTGGCTTACCACTACCCACCGCCCACTTACTCTATCTACCTAAAAGGTTAATATAATCTCTCAGGTGATCTCCATGGCCATAGACCCCTAACGGGGCAAACCATTTGATCAAGTCGCCCCCTTATTTTTGCACCTCATTATCTTAATTGAGCCCTTTTTTTTTTTGGCACAGATACAACCGGCACTTCCCCTAACCCCATACCCTATCCGACCCCTCCCCTCCCCCCCTCTCTTCCCCCTTTTCCCTCATCTCTTCCTCCCTTATCCCACTCCTCCTAGCCAAATTCATGCTCATATGTGAGGAGCTGGCGGGTCGCTGAGAGGCATTATGGGTAGTTGTATCCCATGTGGAAAAAAGTGAAGTACACTGTTTGTAGTTTGTTACGTTATAACCGTAATCCTGCTTTGTTGCAGCTCAATACTTATTGCTCTATACATTTGCAATTCATGTTTGCCCTATTAGTACCTTTTCTACTATGTGACCTACAGTTTTTGGGTGATTCCCGTACAGTCGGCACTGTACATGACGGGAGGCTCCCTGATCTTCCACCCTCATATAGCAACTATCATATCCAGCCATGTCCTCTTCTGCAGACGGGAATCACCTAAAATTTATATCATGGAATGTTAAGGGGCTCCGATCCCCAAATAAGCGAATGTCCATCCTCAGACACCTACGGCGTCTTCGGGCAGATGTGGCCCTATTACAGGAGACACATCTCTCCGCGGACGATTTATCACGCCTTCAAAAAATGTGGGTAGGCTCTGTATACGGGTCCCCTGCAGTGGGCCGCAAGGCCGGTATAGCTATTTTAATTCATAAAAACCTACAACACTCTGTCAGAGAAGTGAGGGCTGACACCTTAGGCCGCAAACTGACCTTGCATATGACCATAGGTGACAAAGCCGTAGCTATCACTAATATCTATGCTCCCAACTCTCCAGACACTTCATTCTTTCAGGACATGGTCCAATGGATTCTCACGGCCCCCGAGGTATTACATTTAGTGGGCGGGGACTTCAACTCTGCCATGTCCACGCTAGCAGACCGCACTTATCTCCCTAAGCAAACGACAAGACCCGGTCCCTCCCATACTCCGGACGCGACTCCCTTAGCACACTCTATTGAATCTATGCATTTTGTAGACATATGGCGCCTGACGCATCCGACTGACAGAGAATATACTTTCTTCTCGCCCCCACATAATACCTTCTCTTGTATAGACTATTTCTTTGTCTCCCCGGCCCTAGCATCTGTAATAAACACCCCAGTCATTTACGATGCCAGAATCTCAGACCACAGTCCCATAGCAGTCCATATGACACAACCCACACCCTCAACTCCTTCCCCTATCTGGCGTTTCCCTTCATATCTGGCGGATAATGAAGACTTCCGACAAGTCTTGCACCAAACATGGGAAGAATATATCACCACGAATGGAGCACATATCTCTGACCCAAACCTCTTCTGGGAAGCAGGCAAAGCTTTCCTACGGGGCAAAATTATCTCGTACACCGTACAATTTAAAAAACACACGCGACAACAATATATACAAGCAAGTGACTCCCTACGCCTAGCTCACGACAAGCTAACATTAGACCGCACCTTAGCTAATATACAGGAATGGAAACGGGCCAAGTGTGCCTTTGATCTCTGGGCAGAACAACACGAAGCTGCTAAAACCTCTTACTCCACCCTTCACTTTCACAAATTTGGCAACAAGGCAGGCAGAATGCTAGCCAGACTATGTTCAGGACCAAGACGTCCTACACATATCCCAACTCTGAGAAATGCTTCCGGCTCGTTGGTTACCTCACCTACCGAAGTCAGCAAACTACTTGCAGATTATTATACTGATCTGTACCGTGCAGACCCAACGGATCAACCTGCCGTAGAAGCTCTGCTTGACAAGATACGCCTGCCCAGGCTTCAAACGTCACACTTGGAGGCACTTAATGCGCCTATTACCTTAGAAGATATACAACACACGATCAAATCTATGGCCTCTGCTAAGGCTCCGGGTCCCGACGGGTACACCGCTGAATTCTTCAAATTAACCACTGACTTCATCCCCAACACACTGAAACATGTATATGCAGCCATGTGGGACGGGGGTCCCTACCTCCCCACAGGGACACAAGCTCATATTAAACTAATCTCCAAAAAAGGAAAGGATCCATTACTCCCAGGCTCCTATCGTCCAATCTCATTAATAAATGTAGACGTTAAAATCCTGTCTAAAATTATAGCATCACGTCTAGCTCTCTTACTTCCATCCCTCCTACACCCAGCCCAATCAGGCTTTGTCGCAGGACGATCAGCCACATTAAATATACGTAAGGTCTTAATGGCGCTAGAATACGCTAAAACACACCCCGACCAAGATGTAGCAATCATGTCCCTAGACGCCGAAAAAGCCTTTGACAATATTGGTTTTTCATGGCTTTTTACGGTAATGGAAAAATTCGGCTTTTCAGGTCAAATCACAAGATTCCTCGCACAAATGTACGCCTCACCAACGGCACGCCTTGTCACCCCGAATTTTATTTCGGACACCATCCCCTTAGCAAAAGGAACAAGACAGGGATGCCCCCTATCCCCCTTGTTATTCAACATTGCGATTGAACCCTTATCCAGAATCCTCAATTCAACCGAAGGGGTTAGTGGCATTACCTTGGGAAACCAAATACTCCGCTCTGCACTATTTGCGGACGATATTTTACTGTTCTCTACTGACCCCGTATCAGACTTTGATAGACTTAAACAAATATTTACGACCTTCCGACTCTGCTCAGGCTTTCGTATAAACTTTGATAAAAGTGAAATCCTAACACTACACCCTCGACTATCCACTAAATGGATACATTTATCCCCGCTGACTATTGCACCCCATCATATAACATACTTAGGAATACATATAGGCCGAGACCCATCTTCCTTATATGTACTTAATTATCCTCCCCTGGTGGCCAAAATTATTAGGGAATTGGAGGCTTGGGGTGCCCTTCCCCTCTCGCTTTTTGGGAGAGCTCATCTTTTCAAAATGGTATCATTTGCACGCCTACTGTATCCTATGCAAACCATACCTCTACTACTGAGGCATTCAGATGTGCAGAAACTTCAGAGAGCTGTGACAGCTTTCCTGTGGTCTAGCAAAAAACCACGCATCGCACTCCAAAAACTATGTCTCCTGAAGAGCGAAGGTGGGGCGGGGCTCCCCAATATTCGTTTTTATAATTTAGCTTGCTTACTTAGACAGGGACTAGACTGGTTAACAGGAGGGTCCAAATACTCCAACTTTGCCCTAGAGGACTCTATGGCTTCTCCATACGACCTGGCAGGCATCCTCCACTCCAATCCTAACAACCTGCCGCACCACCTTAAAACCAGCGTCTTGTTCAGAGACACTGTCATCGCCTGGAGAGAGGTCAGAAAACTGCTTGGTCTGCCTTCTAGTATCTCGAAACATCTCAAAATACAAGGCAACCCCATGTTCCTACCTTCCACTTTACATAAAGCTTATACCCAATGGCAATCCAAAGGACTCATGAAAATAACCTCGTTATACCAAAACAATACAAGCAAGCTCAAATCATACCAAAACCTGATGCGGGAATTCTCCCTACCGCCAGCTCACAGCTTCTTCCATTACCAACTCACAAATTATCTGAAAACCTGCTGTGGTTCCAAGACTGATCCCTTTAAACCTTCCTTTATCGACAATCTATTGCAAAGCAAAGATTACTCTATCTCCAGCATCTATTCTCACCTCATCCAGCACCAGTCACGGAAATACCGCCTCACGCCTTTTCAAAAATGGTCTCAAATACTAGGAGATGAGGACCTACCCAACAAAATCCTTGAGGGATATAGACTCACCCGGAAACTTACGACCTCTGAAATATGGCGTGAAACTCAATTCAAGATTATCCATAGAGCATACTTCCCATTCCGTTACAACAAAGAGGACCCGTCTCAAGCTCTATGTCCATGGTGCCTACTGCAGCGTCCTACGCTGTTCCATAGGCTTTGGGAGTGCTCGGCTATTAACAGCTACTGGAACGATGTGATAGCCTACATTAATAAAATCTGCAATATCAAACTACATAGAGACTGCTCACTATGCCTATTTAGCATCACTCCTCCAGCATCCTCCTCGTCCACATTGGGCTCTTCAAACATACCGCACTGGGCCCATATCTGCCTTCTTGTAGCCCGCAGGACTATTATGTCCCACTGGATATCGACATCGCCGCCCAGTCTACCTGCGGTTATAAAAGCCTTGACTTCATTATTCTATATAGAAAGATTGGACCTCATCAAGTCAAATCTTCGCTTTACCCCACGATTTTTCAAACGCTGGAGAAGATTCCTGGAAGCCACATTTCCCCAACAGACCATCCATGACATAATGCACCCATTTAGATATACAGAATGGTACCTGACGAGAGACATCACCAACTCACTCGGCAAACTTAAAATTCCTCCGACCTCTGATCCTTCTTCATTTAAACCACCGTAAGCGGCCTACAATCACCTGAAGCTCCTTAGCATCCATCAACTTCAGCTATTACACTCCGGGAATATATTTACCCAAATAACGTGTTTCACCTAGACCATATTGTAGGTTATCTAGCTAGATAGACTCATAAGTCGCCTCCATTCCCTAAAGGTACGAAAATGTAGGATCAACCTTTTTGGCAACTTATTGCCCAATGTTAGTGACAAGCTGGCAAATGTGAATTGCTTACCCCCCTCCCCCCCTCTCTCCCCTCCCCTTCCCCAGCGACCCCTATATATCTGTTTATGTTTGGATAGAACGTGCATTCTATATACAAAATAATTGTCTATATTCATGCCTTACAATTGTTCTGTACAATGTCTTCTATGAATATATTTTGAAAAAATCAATAAATATTTTTCAAAAAAAAAAAAAAAAAACTGCTTGCGGCTGTAATGCAATGTTGGGTCCGGACAATATAGATGAAAATCATTGAGAAAAACGGCATGGGTCTCCCCCCCCCCCCCCCCCAGCCCATTACCAGTCCCTTTTGGGTCTGGTATGGATATTAAGGGGAACCCCGCACCCAAATTACAAAAAAAAGGCGTGGGGCCCCCAGGCCCTATATACTCTGAACAGCAGTATACAGGCAGTCCCCAGGCTACAAACAAGATAGGGACTGTAGGTTTGTTCTTAAGTTGAATCTGTTTGTAATTTGGAAAAGGTACATTTTTAAAGTGTAGCTCCAGCCAAAAAAATCTATTTTTAAGCTTTTTGGATAACGTAGGGAAGGGTTATCACCCCTGTAACATTTGTTTTGCTGTCTGTGTCCCTGTTCAGAAGATCTCACCTCACTTTCTGTCCCAATGACAATTGGATTTTGAAAATTTTGGGTTATTAGGGAAACTAGGATTGGTGATAAAGCATCAGTGGAGACACCTTTTTCCCATAATAACTCTTACTAACAGGAGAAAATTTTCCCTTCCTAAGGGGTAGATTTCCTCTCACTTCCTGTTGTCTCCCTCCGTTTGTAAGTAGGAGTCGTTTGTAAGTCGGAAGTTTAAAAATAGGGGACCGTCTGTATATACTATATGGCCTGCCCTATACACTGTGCGGAAAATTGGGCATTAGGTGTTGGTGGTACCAGAAGACTGTAAGCCCTCACAGTTACTCTTGGTGGGCGCTGGAACAGGCACTGCTGTGAAATATTTTATCAAAAATTGTAATTGCATGTCCCTGTTGAACAGGGGCAGAAAAATTGGGCCTTAGGTGGTGGTGCCACAACACTGTAACCCCTCACAGATTCTCTTGTTGAGCGCAGGAACGGGCCCTGCTGTGAAATATTTGATCAAAAATTGTAATTACACGCCCCTATTAAACAGGGGCAGAAAAATTGGGCCTTAGGCAGTGGTGGTGGTGTCCTGAACCAAAAATATTCTTAGACGCTATCATCATGAAGATTGAGGAGGAATAGGATAGTCACTCAGCATAATAGGATAGTCACTCAGCATATGCAGTCTTCAAGGGATCCCAGATCCATAGAAAAATCAATCGGTTACATCAGCATTAGGTGCTTGGTAGCTGGTGATCCAAGACTAGTGATCGGCTCACATTCATAAAAATGAATCAGTCTGTGGACAGGCGCACTCTGTGATCGGTTACAAAGTCTCCAGCAGCACTGAATGTGCATTCAGAAAGAACGCTGGATGCAGGACAGGCCAGTAGCTCAATTGCATATTGAGCAAACTCTGGCCAGTGGTCTATCCTCAAGACCCAGTAACCCAGTGGATGTTCTGTTGGAAAGGTCTCCAAGTCTGATCTTGCCCCTAGATATTCCTGCATCATGTAATTCAGACGCTGGCGATGGTTGCTGGAACCGATCAGACCTTGGTGCTGAGGACTGAAGAATTGTCTGAAGGCATCGGTCAGCCGGCCACCTTCTCCACCGCTCTTTCTGTGACTGAACGAAGCCTCAGCAACACGTTGTCCAGCACCAGGAAATTGTAACCTCCCAGGCTCTGGAAACGCATTGCACAAACCTTTCCGCAATGCCTCCCAAAGATGTTTCATCCTCTGCTCCCTCTGCGAAGGCTGGATAAGTTCTGCAACCTTATCCTTGTAACGTGGATCAAGAAGGGTTGCCAGCCATTAATGATCCCTCTCCTTGATACCACGAATCCTAGGGTCCTTTTGCAGGCTTTGCAGAATCAGGGAGGCCATGCAGCATAAATTTGCAGAGGCATTCGATCCTGAGTCCTCATGGTCACTAAGGATCACATGATCCTCAACCACCTCCTCCCAGCCATGTACAACTCCATGGGTTTCTGGGGACTGAAAATGATCCCTTGAAGACTGTTGCTGATGCTGAGTGTTCTCCTCCTCCTCCCTCCTCCTCCTCCTCCTATATGATCGGTGGGCCCACAGGAATACTATTTGGATAAAGGGGGCCTTGTGTGGTAAAGAAGTCCTCCTCTTCCTCCCGCTGTTCTGCCTCATGTGCCCTGTCCATTATTCCATGAAGCGTGTGCTCCAACAGGAAGACAAGAGGGACAGTATCACTGATGCATGCACTGTCACTGCTCACCATCCTCGTGGCCTCCTCAAATGGTGACAGGACAGTGCATGCATCCTTGATCAGTAGCCACTGGCGTGGCGAAAAAAAGCCATGCTCCCCTGACCCTGTCCTGGTGCCATACTCACACAGATACTCATTGATGGCCCTCTGCTGTGTGAGCAGCCGCTGCAGCATTGCCAACGTTGAGTTCCACCTGGTGGGCATGTCAAAAATGAGGCGGTTCTTGGGCAGGTTGCATTCTCTTTGAATGTCAGCCAGCCGAGCACTGGCATTATATGACTGGTGGAAATGACCACAGACTTTCCTGACCTGCCTCAGGAGATCCTGTAAGCCCGGGTACCTACTCAAGAACCGCTGCACCACCAAATTCAGGACGTGAGCCAAACAGGGAACAAGGGTCAAGTGTCCCTGTCGGAGGGTGGAGAGGAGGTTGGTGCCATTGTCGCATACAACCATTCCTGGCTGAAGCTGGTGTGGTGTCAACCTCCTCTGAGCCTGCCCCTACAGAGCTGCCAGAATCTCTGCCCCAGTGTGGCTCCTGTCCACTAAGCAGACCAACTCAAGCACGCATGGCATCTTTTTGCCTGAGTGCTTGCGTAGCTCCTTGAAAGCCTACGGAGCACTGCTAGTTCAGAGGACAAATCTGCAGAGGAAGAGGCCATAGAGGAAGGAGAAAAGGAGGGGGGTGGAGGAGAGAGCTGTGCCAGAATCACCACTACTAGCATTTTGGAGGCGTGGTGGTGGAACAAGCTCCAACAATACTGAACCCTGTCCTGCATGCTTCCCAGCTGCCAGCAGAGTTACCCAGTGTACCGTGAAAGAAAGGTAATGTCCCTGTCCATGCCTGCTGGACCATGAGTCAGCGGTAATATGCACCTTACTGCTGACCGCCCTGTCCAATGAGGTCAAGACATTGCCTTCCACATGCTGGTAGAGAGCTGGAATGGCCTTCTGTGAAAAGAAATGGCATTTGGGAACCTGCCACTGAGGTACTGCACATTCCACAAATTCATTTAAGGGGGCAGAGTCTACCAGCTGAAAAGGCAGCAGTTGTAGTGCTAGCAATTTGGCCAAGCTAGCATTCAGACGCTGAGCATGTGGATGACTGGGACCAAATTTCTTTAGACGGTTTAGCAACTGGGGTAGGGAAATTTGCCTGCTAAAATCGGATGTTGGTGTACCACTAGCAGATTGGCTGCAAGTACTCGGGACACTTATTTCTATATCTTCATTCCATTCCTCTCAGTGCAGGTTTCTGAGAGGACTGGAGGTATAGTGGGGTTGGAGATCCCAGCTGATGAGGAGCAAGGAGAGGTCCACCTTGTTCTTTGATGTGGGTCTTTTAAGTGCTGTTGCCAATGGACTGCATGGGAGGTCATCATATGTCTGGCCAAGCATGTGGTGCCCAAGCGGCTGCTGTTTTGGCCACGCTTGATTCGCTTCAGACATATGGTGCAAACAGCAACGGTGCGATCTGCTGCACATGTGTCAAAAAAGCCCACATCAAAGAACTTTTCAAAATATGCAGGGAGTCAGTAGCGCCCTGCACCTGCTTAGCTCTGCGGTGTGAAGCAATAGGGTGGCTGCTCTTAAGCTGCCCCCTGGAGGGCATCCTGCCTCATTGGAGATGTGCCTCCTCCTCCTCCTCCTCTCTTCTATCAGGCACCCAAGTAGAGTCAGTGACCTCATCATCCCCTCCCTCCTCGTCACTGGAGCAAACTTGGCAGTATGCTGCAGCTGAGGGAACATGACTGCCAGTTTCTTTAACTTCTTGGGCACCCCCTCTCTCTAGGCTCACGTTACTCCCTTCCTCAACACGGGTACCATCATCGGAGCCTTCAAATCGCTGCACATCCTCCTGCAGCATGTACCCGACACTGTGGTCGAATAGTTCGGGGGACTCCTCCGTGCATGATGGTGGGACTAGGGAAGGAGTGACTGTTGACATGAAGCCGATGGAATAGGCCGCTTTGGCAGCTGCATTGGTAGGCAAACTACTCTGAGCCTGGGTGACATGATGAGGAGGATGAGGACTGCTTTGTTATCCATTCCACCAACTCTTCTGCATGTTGTGGCTCAATAACATGGCCAGCTGCAGAAAGGACAAGCGTGCCCCACAGCCACATGCTGAGGATGTACCGTGTCCATGACCAGTACTGTCAACTGTAGACACAGAGCCTGCTTGCCCTCTTTTAGTGGCCTGTGAGTGTCTGTCTCTCCTTGGTGGCCTTCCGGACATGCTGTAAATTTTGTTTATCAAAACCACACTACACTGTATTGTGTACTGTGTACCCCACCAGAAAAGTAGTAGCAACTGCACTATGGGTGCACGGTACTGTGTACACCAACAGAAGTAATAACTATGGGTGCATTGTATGTATTGTGTACTGTGTACACCGCCAGAAAAGTAGTAGCAACTGCACTATGGGTGCACGGTGCTGTGTAAACCAACAGAAGTGTAATAACAACTATGGGTGTACTGTATTGTGTACACCACCAGAAAAGTAGTAGCAACTGCACTATGGATACACGGTACTGTGTACACCGCCTGAAGTATATTAGAAAAAGTACACCAGGAATGGCCTGCAGTCAGATATAGCTAAACTGGATACAGTAGATTATATATATATATATATATATATATATATATATATATATATATATATATATATATATATACACACAGTATCTCACAAAAGTGAGTACACCTCTCACATTTTTGTAAATATTTTATTATATCTTTTTGTGTGACAACACTGAAGAAATGACACTTGGCTACAATGTAAAGTAGTGAGTGTACAGCTTGTATAACAGTGTAAATTTGCTGTCCCCTGAAAATAACTCAACACACAGCCATTAATGTCTAACAAAACATGTCTGGCAACAAAAGTGAGTACACCCTTAAGTGAAAATGTCCAAATTGGGCCCAATTAGCCATTTTCCCTTCCCGGTGTCATGTGACTCATTAGTGTTACAAGGTCTCAGGTGTGAATGGGGAGCAGGTGTGTTAAATTTGGTGTTTTCGCTCTCAATCTCTCATACTGGTCGCTCACAACATGGCACCTCATGGAAAAGAACTCTGAGGATCTGAAAAAAAAGAATTGTTGCTCTGTACATAAAGATGGCCTAGGCTATAAGAAGATTGCCAAGACGCTGAAACTGAGCTTCAGCACGGTGGCCAGCAGTTTAGACATTAATGGCTGTGTGTTGAGTTATTTTGAGGGGACAGCAAATTTACACTGTTATACAAGCTGTACACTCACATATGGAGAGAGAGGGGGAGAGAGGGAGAGAGAGATCGCTCTTCCTCCACGGCAACAACACACTACACAGGGCCGAAGTGCAGACTGCCTTATAGAGTGTGGGGCGTGGTCTTAGTCCCCCTAGGCCATGATTGGCCAAAGGCACCCTGCCTTTGGCCAATCATGGCTCTCTTAGCTGAGGGCGCTGGGATTGGCCAAAGCATGCAGGTTGTGGTGCATGCTTTGGCCAATCATCATACAGCAATGCACTGCGCTCCCGCAGTGCATTATGGGGCGTTATGCGGTGCTCGGATTTGGCGCGAATGCCCCATAATGTTTGGTTTTCGACGAACGGACGAACAGCCAGTGTTCGAGTCGAACTTATGTTCGACCAGAACATAAAGCTTATCCCTAATAGTCACCAAGAAAACAATTGGTAACACACTGTTTCCAGCAGTCAGAGGTCAAGAAAAGTTTTCAATATCTACAGGCCACTTACTCCATGTTTCTTGCTAGGCTCTGTATCCTGGCCAGGGGGCAAGCCCACTTTTTTGATTCCGCCATGTAGGCCTCTGACTGGCTGGATGCCAATGAACATATGCTTCGCCAAGCTAGAAGAGATGCGGAAGAGGTAGACTGAGGCACACTTTTGGGGTTCATTGCAAGTTTACCGTCACCCACGGGGCCAACGACTGTCCTGTTACAATGCCCTCAAGAATTCTGAAAATCTGTCTGGGAGACTGTTATCCTGTCTGCACAAGGGGCAAGAATTCTCTACACGATTGGTCTATCGTTGGATTACAAAATAGGAACGAGATTGCTAGTTCTTGGTTTGATGTTCTTACGATTGTTCGGCTGGGGAATTTTGCCTGACCTCAAGCTGTTACTTCAAGTGAAGCCGGTTGCTTCTTACCGATCTGGTGCGTCACCCAACTGCAGGATCCTAGAGGAGGGCTTCCGAACCTGGGGAGCAACTCTATCCCCTTGCGGGGATACAAGCACCAAAGTTTGTCATCTGTTACTGTGTGTTCAAGTTCAGTTTAAGTGCACTTATGGTTCCAACATTATCTGCCCGAAGTCTCACCACCATGTTACCCCTTTGTAGAGATACTCTGTCCCCCCAGTGTCACCTTACCCTCGGGGCCTACCCAGGCCTTTTGTCCTATATTTGCTCGGCTGAGCTTACGATGACTGTGCTGTTTTGGACTCGTTGACTTGTCTGACCCAGTTTACAATTTCTGTTCTATTAATTAGGAATGATGACTGTCCCTGTAATATCTTGGAACGTTAGGGGCATCCGAGACCCCCTTAAGCAAACTATGGTATACACTTCTCTCCGCAAGCACCTACCTGCCATATGTGCATTGCTAAGAGACTCGCTTGGTACCAGAGACACTGTCATGCCTGCAGTTCTCTTGGGTGGGCTTGGCGTATCATTCTACTCATACTGCCTACTCCAGGGGGGTGAGCGTTCTCCTACACTGATCCCTGGATTTTCAGCTATTTGACAAACTGATTGACCCTGAGGGGAGATATGTGATTCTGCTATGTAGAATATTTCTAGTTAAATGTATTTTTGCAGCGGTATATATACCGCCTCCTTTCAACTCTTTGGTGCTAAGAACTCTCTTGATGTACCAGCTGGGCAGCCCTGTCATTTCCCCCCCATATTAGTTGGTGATTTTAATGGCTATCTAGATACTGTACTAGACAAACACCCCCTCCCCCCCAATAATGGGGGCCAAACACCCTCACACTAAATTACGGAAATTTATAGAAGAAACAGGTTGGATAGGCCCATGGCAGTACCGCAACCCATTCCAGAAGCAATTCTCATGCTTCTCTGTCCCATTTGTCCCCGTCTAGAATAGATCTGTGCCTCTGCACCCCGGCTGCCTCGCTTTTCGTCCAGGACGTACAATACCTAGTAAGAGGCATACGGTGGGGCCTACCTCGATGCTCCGGAGAGCTCCATGGAAGCTTAATGCCTTCTGGCTAAATCTCTTCCCCTCTCACAGTAGAATTACTGACGAGATTTCCACATACTGACAGAACAATAAGGAACACCCTAATCCCCTAGTCATGTGGGATGCCTTTAAGGCTTATTCATGACTGAGGTCAATGCCATTAAACACAATACTCAGGTACAGAGGGAGCAGGCTGCGCAGCTGGTTCGTCGATTTGGAGGCAGAGTTTATTGCTGACTCATCTGATGCCACTAAAGGAGTCCTGGATAGCCGCTCAAGCGGCAGTGGACCACTTGGCGACATCCTCGGCAGATAAGAAGCGCTTCTTCAGTAGGGAGGGCTTTTTATGAGGAGGGGGAGTAGACGGATAGGCCGTTAGCCAAAATTGTACAATCAAACCAGACCTTCCCAGCTATAGGGGCTTTGTGTAACCATCAGGGAAGGGTGGTAAATGAGCCGACTATCATTATGCAGGAACTGGTGGAGTTTTATTTGTACCGCTCTAGGCAGAATTACACCCCAGAGAAGCTGCAGGATTTCGTGCACGGGATCGAGCTACCCTGTCAGCCTCTCAGAGGCAGCTATTGGATTCCCCCATAACCGAAGAAGAGTTGCAATGTGCAGTCAACTTCATCCCTAACTCCAAGGCTCCCAGGGACGATGGGCTCCCAGTAGAGGCTTTTAAGCAGTACGGGGGAGGTAATACTACCCCACCTTCTCAAGGTATTTAATGCAGGCAGGGAGAGTGAGACTCTCCCTACCTCCATGACTA
Source organism: Lithobates septentrionalis (assembly GCA_037952835.1). Classification (NCBI taxonomy): domain Eukaryota; kingdom Metazoa; phylum Chordata; class Amphibia; order Anura; family Ranidae; genus Lithobates; species Lithobates septentrionalis. The sequence goes on along the minus strand of JBBDGP010004219.1, from coordinate 40,648 downwards.
AAGCTAACATTGTTCTCCTACTTAAACCCAGAAAAGATCCACTAGACCCCAGCTCGTACAGGCCCATATCCCTTTTACAGGTGGATATTAAGATTCTGGCCAAAGTTCTGCCATGAGACTTAATAAAGCAATATCTTCAATTATCCATCCAGACCAATTGGGATTTATACCCGAGAGGTCTACTGCGATTATTTTGTGTAGGTTTTTCCTTAATATACATACCAAGCAGATAATATGGAAGACGGGGCCCTCCTGTCGCCCATGATTGCATAGAATGGCAATACTTGTGGGCCACCATGAACAGGTTTGGGTTTGGTCCCACCTTCCTATCCTGGGTAAAATTATGATACAGCTCCCCCACAGGCGGCCATTAGAGAGGCAGTACGTGTATCCATGCATTTTCCTTTAGGGCTGTCCTTTATCCCCTCTTTTGTTTGCCATCACCATCTAGCCACTGGCTGCCTTGATCTATTCCAACCCCTTAATTTGTGGCTTCAAGTATGGCAAGATGCATGAAAAACTCATGCTCTATGCTGATGACACCATGATGCTTTTAGGGGACACGTGTGAATTCCTGAGAGAAGCTATGATGGTCATTACCAAATTTGGCATATTTTCAGGTTTGCTAATCAACTGGACCAAATCCTCATTCTTATTGCTAGACTCTTCGGCTGGCAGACAGCGTGGCACACTCCAAAACATTCTTATGACCTCCTCTTTTAAATATCTGGGGGTGTATTTTACCCCACAACCCCAAGATTGTCACCCTCAACTTATCACCACTACTGGGTCATATAAGAGATAAAACCAAAATACGTTCCAAGCTTAAAATGTCACTGGTGGGAAGAGTGAACCTCATAAAAAAAAATGTTTATGCCACAGCTCCTCTACATCCTGCAAAATACCTCCATGGTTGTCCTACTTAAAACTTTTCGCATCATAAACTCGCTGTTCCACTCCTTTTATTTGGCTCAATAAACCTCAGAGGGTCAAGCTCGAGCAACTGCAAAAACCAAAAGAGAGTGGGGGTTTGGCCTTGCCCAACCCTTGGCTTTATTACTTGGCAGCTCAGCTGCAACACATAGCTTGGGCTTTGGTCATGGAGTCAGCCAATGTAGGGTGGACAGTGGACCCAACCACGGCTCTGGTGCACCATGTCACAGGGATGCACAGTGTGGCTACGGATTTAGAGGAACTGGCCTATGCTAAATCCAACAAGATTTTTCCCACCTGTGTGTTAATGCATGACCAGTGTAGGAACTAATATCCCCAACTTCCACTACCCACTCTTTATTTACTATTCCCCTTCTCTCTTTCTTATCTATAATAATTAGATAACACACACACAGGAGTTGTTTTGGAGTAAAAAACCGTCCATAGCAGCCTCCTTTATTATAAAAGTATAAAACCAACTTTTTAAATAACTTTAAATAACTCTTTTAATGAACATTCTGTACAACTATGTATAACTTTTAACTGACAGTTCTTACACCTCCCAATCTTTGGTCTTCTGATGGCACTCTTAACTTCACCTCCTCCATTTCAAAACTTCACCAAACACCATACACTGCGGTACATAATTTTACCATACCAGGCCACCAGCCGTATTTAAAACAGCATGGTGACAACACCCTTCCCGCAGTGTAGGATCTGTCTTCCAGCCTAGCCTTCCGCTGTAAGAACAGAACACACCAGAGGGGCACAGAATACTGAAAGCCCCCCACCATTTACCATCACCTCTTTGCATTTTGTACCACCATCAGAGACCAAAGATGCCGCCACAGCCCGCAAGGATGACCCCTTAGCCTTAAGGGCACCTCCACACCCGCAATGCCCTCTCAATGCCATCCTGAAGCCCGAGAGCCCAAAGATCAATGCCTACTGCGGTAAGGTGCACCCCATCTCCCCTTAGGTACATCCCCACATTAACCTCCAACTCCGTGTGCCTCACCACCAATCCCCCATTATTAACAACAAACTTTCCAATCGCCTTGTTTACTTTAATTCTTGCTTTGTTGATCCTAGGTACCGATCTAGCCATGCGCCATGACGTCCTTGCCACTATGTCAGACCAAACTATGATCATGCCCGGGAAGGCCACCCGAAGTGCCAAAAAGTCGCACTTAACGGCCGACACCAGTTCCCTGGTAGATCGGACCCCCAGATCATTTCCTCCTGCATGTACAACTAAAACATCTGGGGGTCGATCGAGTCGAGCGTATCGTTCAACTTCCTGAACAACTCTACCCCACCCCATGCCTGGAAAGCCCAACCAGCGAATACATGCCTCCCTCCTGGAAATCCCCAGTTGCCTGCCATCTGGTCTGACGTCCCCCCTTTTTGCACCCCAGAAAACATAGGAGTGCCCCAAGATCCAGACGAGGCGTGGTTGACCCCCATCTGCAAAGACATAACACAACAGAAGACAAATTGAAACGTGAACTTCCCCCACCCCTGTCTTCAAATGCATGTGATCATAATATATCTATATATTTTTTTTTTTTTTTTATACAGCATCTGATGACAATTGAGGGCGCACATAAGACTGGAACCTCTTGGATTCCCACCTCCCAATCCTCTTGATTGCTGCCTCATCCAACCCACACCTGGCAGCTTCAGTAGCCGCCCCGATGCGGAAGGAGTGTGAGGCGAATTGCCTACTATCCAACCCTGCAGCCCCAATGCATTTTATAAACACTGCAATGAATTGAAACCTGGATAAGAAAGTTCTATCTTCATGTACAAACAACGGCCCTTCCCCAACCGGGCGAATTAGCAGAAATTCCTCAACTACCTGAACCGGGCAAATTCCCGACCCTGGTAACCTGAACAGCTGCACTTTTACCCCTTTTCCGGCTTGGTCTGTTTTAGACCTGCACAGTTTCAGCAACACCCTATCCCGTTTTACTTCCACATCCTGCATCTCCAAACCCCCTGCTACTTGTTTTGCTGGACTCACCAACTCACCCACCCGAAACGCTCCAAAAAACGCGATAGAAAAAGCCGCCTTGAACAAAATCACTTCATAACCCGACTTACATACCCCACCTAAATTATTACACAATACCTGCAATAAAGAAAAAGACACCGGCCTCCTCGAATCCTTCTTCGCATGGCTCTTCCTATAACCTTTTAATGCCTGTTTTACCCAGAAGTCCTTGGTAAAATCAGTCAGGCCCTGTAACTTGAATAAAAAGGCCAACCCCGCCAACTTCCGCTCAATTGCGGACACTGAACCACCCCCCTCCATGTGTCGTGACACAAAATACACTACCAACAACCTCAAGTCCAGCCCTCCCAGCCCGGCGTCCGCCAGCCGTGTAAACGTGGCCCATTCCGACCACACTTTACTATATGCCGCCCATGTCGACCCACTCACCGATTTCCTGATCCATCCTGCGGCGATTCCGATACCATCTCCCAAAGCCACCCCGGAAAAGGAATCCCCTCTGCTTCCGCGGCGGGCGCCAGCTCCCTGAATCTGTCCCACTGGAACCGAGACAAGGAATCAGCCAACGTATTATCCACGCCCGGGATATGCACAGCATATAGAAAAACATTAAGTTGTAAGCACCTCAACACCAGGTGACGCAACAATCGTATTACCGGCGGGGATGATGCCGATAGCCGATTGATGACCTGAACTACCCCCATATTGTCACAATTTAAACGTATTTTCAAGTTCCGCCACCTCTCCCCCCACAATTCTACTGCTAATACCACCGGGAATAATTCCAATAGCACCAGATTCCGAGTAAATCCCGACTCCACCCAAAACTCAGGCCATGCCTCCGCACTCCACTGCCCTTGGAAAAAAGCCCCATACCCCGTAGATCCCGCGGCGTCCGTCACCAAATCCATGTCACAATTACTTACCGGACATTCCATCCACACCGAACGTCCGTTGTAGCTTTCCAGGAACGTGTGCCACACCTTCAAGTCCTCTCTATGTTCCCTGGTAAGCCTGATAAAGTGGGTCGGAGACTGTATCCCCGCTGTGGCACCTGACAACCGGCGGCAAAAAACTCTACCCATTGGAATAATGCGACACGCAAAATTCAACTTACCTAAAAGGGATTGCAATTGCCGCAGCTGCACTTTCCTTTTTTCCATCATGTCCCTGACGTCCCTTTTTAACCCGTCCACCTTATCCCCTGGCAACCTGCACTCCATGTCTCTGGTATCTATTTCGATGCCCAAAAAACTCAACACTGTCGTCGGGCCCTCCGTTTTATCCGCTGCCAATGGTACCCCAAACTTACCTGCAATGTGTTCCAAGGTTGCCAACAGAATCGCACACCCCTTAGACTCACAAGGCCCTACGCAGAGAAAGTCATCCAGGTAATGTATCACGGAATCCATCCCTGACACATCCCTAATCACCCATTCAAGAAATGAGCTAAACAGCTCAAACTTGGCGCAAGATATCGAGCAACCCATTGGCAGGCACTGATCGACGTAAAATTCCCCCTGCCAACAGCAACCCAACAACCAAAAGCTGTCCGGATGTACTGGAAGCAGACGAAATGCCGCCTCAATGTCTGATTTTGCCATGAGTGCCCCCTGACCGTAATGCCTCACCCATCCCACTGCTGCATCGAACGAGGTGTACGATACTGAACAATCTTCAGGATTGATACCATCATTCACAGATGCACCTTTTGGAAACGAAAGGTGGTGAATAAGGCGAAACTTGTTTGGTTCCTTTTTAGGCACCACTCCCAACGGTGACACTACTAAATCCTGTAATGGCTTAGTTGCAAAAGGCCCACTCATGCGCCCCAACGAAACCTCCTTGGCCAGTTTTTCCGAAACCACCCCAGGATTCTGCAGTGCAGACCGCAATTTCTTGGCCATTGGAGGTATAGCTGCCAGAGAGCATGGAATTCTGAAACCCACTGAAAACCCCTCCCCCAACACCCTCGCTGCCTCTCTGTCCGGGTACCTATTTAAAAAAGGCCGCATCCTTACCTCCATCACTGGCGTTATCCCTCTTCTGAGCAGGCTCCCCTGACTTCTTTCCTTTTTTGAAGCAGCGTGACAAAGCGTGGTTCCCCCCACATCCTGAGCATTCATGTTTAAAACGACAGGATCCCCCAAACTTGCAGGATCCTTCGTTAAACTGCCAACACACCCCAAATTTTTTCCCGGCCGGGAGTCCAGAGGTAGACGATCCCCCGGCCCCCCCATGAAAAGGCTGGTTTGGTACCCTGGCGGAAGACATCAAACGCATCCATAAGCTGATATCCTTATGGTCCCACCTAAGAGCCTGTCTCACTGCCCTGCGTTGCCTAAATTGCTCATCGTATCGAAGCCACGCAGTACCCCCATACACCCTATGTGCCTCGCCTATGGCATCCATGTAGCAAAACAACGCAGAGCAATGCTCCGGGTTCTTTTCGCCAATTACACTCGCCATAATGGCGAATGCCTGTACCTTCGCTTCTCCTCATCCTCTTTTTTGGAATCGTCCGGCTTTACCCGGTCCAAGTTGAACTTCTCTAACGGTAACAAGGAAAAAATTTCCACATACTCACCTTTTACTATTTTCTCCCGCACTTCTTGTTTTAAATGTGCTCCCAGCGGGCCCTCATAGCAGACGTACACTTCGCATTTTGCCGCATCTGCTATCCTGACCACATCCTTCCTGACCACCACTGCAGATTCCCCCGTGGTGGCGTTTCCCGACACCCCTGCGTCTGAGTTGGCGACAGCCTCACCCCCTGTCCCCGTGGTCCCCCCAACACCCGACTTCTCCACCTGCCCTCCAACCCACGGTGCCACTATCGCCGGCGCCGTCTGGTTGGTTGCAAATCGCTGAACCAAATCCCTTAATCCTCCCAGCAATTCCTGTAATTGTCCCCCTGTCCCGGCGGCGACAGGCTAAACGCCTGTCCCCACTAGGCCAGGCGGTCCCCCCGCCGCGGCCCCTACAGCTCCCCCAGGAGCCGTCGTGTCCCCCCCATCACCCCTATCTAACCAATTACCACCATCAACATTGATAACAGAATCAGGTAAAACATGTGACTCACCAGGCTGACTGGGTCTGCTCCCCATCGCCGCTGCACTGGACCCTCCAGATGGCGCGATGTCCTGGCGCACGTCCTCATCCGAACCCGACAGCTCTCCTTCAGACCGTACCTCCGTGGCTTGGAGCATCGGCGTGAGTAACCTCCCAGGTGAAGCCTGCCTGGGGGCTGTGGATTCCCATCTTGTGGCTGTTCTCCCCCTTTCCCTGCGACCCCCTGTTGCTGTGCTCTGCTGTCCCACACTGATGGCTCCTCTGCTGGCCCCTGGACCTCTCCTTCTGTCTTCATCTGGCTCTCTTCCACTCCTGGCTGCAGAGGGGCTGCCAGCAGCGTCAGGTAGCTGACCCCCAGCCGTGCCCCTGCTCCTCCCCCGTCGGATCTCCCCCCTAGCAGAAGCCTGTGCTGCGGGTGGGACCGCTCTGCTGCTGTCCTGTCTTCTGGGTGGCGATGCTCGGGCGCCATTACGGCCCGAAGCCCCGCCCCCCGCGCTCCTCCGTTGTGGAGGATTCCGCCCGGGCCCCCCCAGGGGTGGCGGCGGCCACCCGTTTTGCTGGGGGAGCCGACGGGTCCGTTCCCGGGCTCCTATTAGGGCGAGCTGTTCTGGATGAGGGGCCTGGTGAAAAACGCTCAGGCGGCCTAGACCGCCTGGCGCGTGGCGTCGCTTCCCCCCCCCCGCTTCGTCCAGGAGCAATGGAGCTACCTGAGCCTGTAGCCATTCCTGTCCCCTCGTGGCCGTCGCCGTCCTCAGCCTTGCTAGGATCAAATCAATGTCTGCCATGCTGCTGCAAAAGCTTCTCTCCCCCTGTGTCAACTTCCCCTTTGTCTCCTCACACTGTTCCTGCTTAAACCCCGCCTATTCCTTTTATATCTCCCCACCCCTAAAGTTAACTTCAATCCCCTCCCTCTTACTTCCTTTTACTTTTTAACTCTCCGTTGTCTCCTGTTCCACCTTGTCATGCCCAGCCCTTCATTACCATTCCATACTTCCATTATCATTCCGGGCCTCCCTGAAGGTGTGGAACAAAGCCAGACAGCTGCAAAATGTTACAGGTTTAACAGGTCATAGTCCTATTTGGGACAATGGGCATTATAAGGCGCTGCAATCCTTGCAGTGTGGTGCAAGATGGAAGCGGTATGGGGTTACACACCTGGTACACATCTTCTCCAGCGGCAAACTGCACTCCTTTCCATCTTTGCAGACTAAATTCAACCCCCCGCAATCAATGTATTTAACATACCTACAATTACATCATGCTGTCTGGGCACAATCAGAGGGGTCCCAGTGGGTCCTATTCTCGGCCCCCATCTTTCATTATTTGACAGAGGTTTCTCACTTTAAGGGATTTATCTCCTGGTGTTACGCCATGCTTACGTCCACACACTTGAAGAGCTTTCTGACTAACGTGGCACCCCTATGGGAGCGTGAAGTGGGCTCATTTGAAGACGATCGGTGGGAGGAGGCCCTACAGGCGGTTCAGCTGTGTTCTCTCAATGTGACAGTGTCTGTCCCAGCTGTACATAGTATTGCAGGTGAATTTTACCCCAGCAAAGCTGTGTAGGATGAGTCTGAGCGATATCTCGGAGTGTACTAGGTGTTCCAGAGACCATGGTGACCCTATACATCTATTGTGGCGCTGCCCCAAGCTCCATCTATATTAGTCGGGAGTTGTAGCTACCAATCATAAGGTGTTTCAGGTCCTCATCCCGATGGATCCTAAGCCCTGTATATTGGTTATTCTAGAGGAATTGAGGAATTTCCTAAACAGGAAAGCCTAGGCCAAAAACCCAGAAGTGCTGCCTTGCAGCACAAAAACTAACAAAATGGTAAAAATTATAATACTTTTTCTAGCATTTGTATAAAAGGGAGGGGTAAGGAACAAAATGGGAAAATACTGTTTTAATGAGCTAAGTTCCGCTTTAATGTTGCTACAGTTTATCCTAAAACAAGGATGTCTCTTAGAGCCGGTTCACACAGGGGCGACTTGTCAGGCGACCTAGCCGCCTGACAAGTCGCCTCCCGTTCTGTACAATGGAACCGTTCTAATAGGAGTGACGCAAGTCGCTCCGACTTAGAAAAAGGTTCCTGTACTACTTTGGGGGCAACTTGCATAGACTTCTATACAGAAGTCGTTTTGCAAGTCGCCGCGGAAGTCGTTTGCAGGTCGCCTCGCTGAGACGACCTGCAAGTCGTGCCACCCCTGTGTGAACCGGGGCTTATGCAATCTTTTTATTAAGAAACATTGGCAAGTTACAGTGTAGTGTATGCAGCATCAATAATATTTAAAGATGAGTGTACTGTTTGGTTACTGTTTTTTACATACACTATATTACCAAAAGTATTGAGACACCTGCCTTTACATGCACATGAACTTTAATAGCATCCCAATCTTAGTCCATAGGGTTCAATATTGAGTTGGTCCACCCTTTGCAGCTATAACAGCTTCAACTCTTTTGGGAAGGTTGTCCACAAGGTTTAGGAGTGTGTCTATGGGAATGTTTGACCATTCTTCCAGAAGCGCATTTGTGAGGTCAGGCACTGATGTTGGACGAGAAGGCCTGGCTTGCAGTCTCCGCTCGAATTCATTCCAAAGGTGTTCTATTGGGTGTACATTAACTACTCTGTGCAGGCCAGTCAAGTTCCTTCACTCCAGACTGGCTCATCTATGTTTTTATGGACCTTGTTTGTGCACTGGTGTGCAGTCATGTTGGAACAGGAAGGGGCCATCCCCAAAGTGTCCCCACAAAGTTGGGAGCATGAAATTGTCCAAAATGTCTTGGGATGCTGACGCCTTAAGAGTTCCCTTCAATGGAGCTAAGGGCCCAACCCATGAAAAACAACCCCACACCATAACCCCCTTTCACCAAATGATTTGGACCAGTGCACAAAGCAAGGTCCATAAAGACATGGTTGAGCGAGTTTTGGGTGGAGAAACTTAACTGGCCTGCACAAAGCTGATTGGACAGTCACTCTGTCTACAGATCACACTCGGCCTTAAGCCACGTATACATGGGCCGAGTGCCGGGAGACATCGGGCAGTTCAATAAAAAACGGCTGACATTCGGCCCATTTGTATGTCAGTCTGTCCTACAGAAGTTTGGCCGGCTATTGTCGGACTAGCATGCTGGAAAAGCAGCAGCCGAATGGCTCCCGATCAGCGCTCTCAGCCAATGTCAGAGAGTGCTGATTGGAGTGTTCTGGCAGGGAGTCCCCCTGTCAGAACACGACAGCTCAGCGGGGAAGATTGCTGTACTAACTGCGGATAGTTAGTACAGTGGCTCCGAATGGAGCTGTCAGTTTATTTTCGTTCAACCCACTGAGTTGAATGAAAAAAAAAATGGTAGCGTGTACCAGACATTAAAGTGGTAGGCAGATGATTGGGGAAGGGCAGGTTGTCACAAGCTCTTGTCCTAGACATCCTGGGTACTTAAATTCTAAAAAAAAAAAAAGACGTGCTGGTTCAAAAACAATTTCCTTTATGTAGAAAAAGTAATACTACTATCTTGTATATTACACAAAGGAAAAAAAATATTCCTCTGAATTATGGTGAATTCCAATAAAGTACAATATTCATCTTTTTTTCCCAGGGAAAATATTGCTATTGAAATCCACAAAAACTTTGAATCCATTGATGTGTATTCTTGTACAGGTAAGTAATCCCTCAGTTTTTTACATATCTTTGAAATTACCTTTTTAATAATTGCATTTGGTTCCAGGGGACTAGAAATGAGCTGAACTTGCCCACATTTGGTTAAGTGAAAGCTCAAACACACATGAATGCCACCTGCTATCACAGGGAGGAGGCTCTAGTGATGGAAGACAGTTGATTGGAACCTCCAACCTCCCACCTGGTGCCGCCCCAGGACTAAAACCAAAAAGGGGCATGGGAATTTAAACCAGGATAGTTGGCAAGTATGAGGCAGCTGCTTTGGGCTCACAACAATGACAGGGACCAGGGCAGCTGCCCCTTTTGCCCTGCCTTAATGACGGCCCTGCCTGCTGCCCAAAAAAGTGATCTAGTGGCAAACCTGCCTCCAGAACCACTTTTATGAGAAAGAGGATCACCCACTGTGTAAAAAAAAATACCAGGGTTATGGCAGCAAGCTTCTTCCACAGGCTGGGGCAGGTTTTTGACCAACCTCTACACCTCAGCTGAAGTGTAGTTGTCATGTACCTGCTAGGAGACTGGCTTGACAAGGTTGGCCTCTCTTGTATCTTCAGCCCAGTCCCCACTGAAGGTAGAACAGATGGTGCTGAAGAACAGGGGAACACGAGTGCCTGCAGGTGTTAATAACAGAACTTGTGACAGGAGATGTAGACTCAGAGGGTCAGGCAGGGCATCAGGTGAGAAACAGCGACAATGCAGGGAAGACAAGCCAAGGTTAAAGGGTTCTCCGCAGGAATTGCAGGTTTTGGATGCGTAGTTTGTTAGAGCTCCCAGCAGGCTTAAAGCAAGAACAGACCTCAACAACTAGAGCTGGAATGAGGGACAACCAGAGCAGGCATTTAGGAACAACATGAAACCAAACCAGAGACAGAATCGTGGTCAGAAGAGCAGCCAGGGATAGCAACAAGAGGGTGATGATGTACAAAAGAATCAGACAGAGACCTGGTCAAGAGTAAGCTGAGGTCAAGAACAGATGAGCAGAAGCATTAACAGGATCCAAGGTCAGGTCAATAACAAGCGGGGTCAGCAACAGGTATAATACAGGGTACAAGCAGGGCACACAGGAACAGCTGAAGACCAGTCAGCACTGAGCATGAATCTGAGCAACCTTTAAATAGGATGTCTGGCACCAATAAACACTGAGGACGTGCTCCCGTGTGTGCACACATTCCTGCACGCATGTGCACATGCATTCCGGCAAATGTGTGCATGCCTGGATACCATTCCATTGGCAACACCATACACGCACGCCCGACGTATCACAGTAGTTTCTTGACCATAGCCTATAAAGCAGCTTTAGGGGAGTGCAGGAACTTGCTATGTTGTCTGGCAGGAGTCTGCAGAATCGTAAGACTAAAAGCACATAATTACCGAACATTATACAAATATTTATTGCTTCTTTTTCATTTTCACAGAATTACCTCCCATGTCTCTAGAGCAATGCAAGATCGGGATGGTACCTCCATTTCCCAGCGGATTTGTGTTACAAAATAAATGGAGACCTGCATTCTGTCACCTCGCCAACTTCACACTCCATAAACAAATGTACACCTGTTTTAAAGACAAAATGATACATCTCATCGGTGACTCTACTGTACATCAATGGTATCTTTATTTAGAAAAAACCTTTGAAGGTAATAATAAAATGTTATTTCATACAGCTACTCAAAAAATACACTTCTAAAAAATGTGTCACTTTAAAAAGCAGAATTGCACAAAGTGAAGTAACCCAGAATAGTCCAAAATTAATCTTTCACTGACCTGACTTCACTAATTAGAAATCTGCTTACTGTAGCTGAGTTTTTTTTATATCATCATTGCTTTGTGTACCCTCTTAAAGTGATTGTAAAGGTTTTTTTTTTCTTTTTTTTTTTAAATAACAAACATGTTTTACTTACCTGCTCTGTGCAAGGGCTTTGCACAGAGTGGCCCCGATTTTCCTTTTCTGGAGTCCCCCCAGCGGCGCTCCTAGCTCCTCCTCTTCATTGAGAGCCACTTTCCATGGGGGCATTTGTGCGGGCACGCTCCAGAGTCCTGCTGCTGCGTCCATTGACACACACAGCAGGACTTGGCCTTGCCCCCCCCCCCCGACTCCCGCATCACTGGATTTGATTGACAGCAGCAGGAGCCAATGGCTTCTGCTGCTATCAATCTGTCCAAAGAGGACCTGACACAGCGGCTGGTTCAGGTAAGAAAAAGGGGGGCTCTGGGGAGCAGCTGCAGCACAGAAGGTTTTTCACCTTAACCATAGAATGCATTAAGGTGAAAAACCATGAGACTTTACAACTCCTTTTAATGAGTAAAGTGCTGTGATCAAGGATTGTAAGTTGTAACACGTGAGACCCTGTAAGTTTTTAATCACTTTTTTTAATCATCAATAAAGAAGCAACAAGGACGCTTGGAGTTGCCGGCTCTATTCTTTGTATTTATATCCTTTAATGAGTAAACCTGACAAAAAAATCATCAACCTGTGCTTCAAAATTCACTGTTCTGGATACGGTCCAGTTCAGTCACAGTTTAATCCATGGCATTTTTTTTTATTTTTTAAACCAGGACTGAAACATTTTGATCTGCATCAAACAGGGTTGGAGTCTATGGCGTTATCGGTCGATATGCAGAGGAACATCAGGCTACAGTGGAAAAAGCACAGCCATCCAATTGTTGCAGTGAATCAATCGTACTTTGTAAAAGACGACCTCTATGTAAGTGAGCAAATAGACCAGCTGGAAGGAGGTCCGCACTATGTCGTCGTTATCTGCCTGGGACAAAACTTCAGACCTTTCCCCATCCACCTCTTCATCAAAAGAGTTATTAATGTGCGCAAGGCATTGGAACGTCTCTTCGTAAGGAGTCCAGACACAAAGGTTATTATTAAAACAGAGAACACCAGCGAGATAAGTATAGATGCTGAGAGATTCAGTGACTTCCATGGCTATATTCAGCATCTTATAGTGAAGGACATCTTCAAGGATCTTCATGTTGGTGTGATCAATGCTTGGGACATGACCACAGCGTACAATACAAATAGTGTTAATCCTCCAGAAAATGTTGTCCAAGACCAAATATATATGTTTTTAACATATATCTGCTAGTTTAGAATAGTTGTTGATTGAGGTAATACAAATAGCAGAAAGAGATGAAGAGAAGGGCACTGGTTACAAAACAACAATACTCGAAATGTAAATACTAAAAATATTTGGTAAAACCCTTTGCAGTGTTAAATTATAGTTTGGTTGGCAACAAAACTGAGAAGTGAAAAATAATGAATTTCTCCTATGATAGCCTTTGGTTTAGGGCTTTGATGCCGTAGGTAAGTGAACATAAAACCTTTGCATAAGCCTCTTTTTGGCTCTAAACTATACTTAAGGTGATATTAAAGCCTTGTTTTTTTGTTTAAAAATAACAAACATGTTATACTTATCTGCTCGGTGCAGTGGTTATGCACAGAGCAGCCCAGATCCTCCTCTTATTAGGTCCCTCGCTAGCACTCCTAGCCCCTCCCTCCTGCTTATGGGGACACCTGAGCCGAGCTGCTGCTCTGTTTGTCCATTCAGACATGGAGCCGTGGCTTGGCCCCACCCTCTTTCTCTCTCCTCATTGGCTCACTGACTTTGACTGCAGCAGGAGCCAATGGCGCCCACTGGTGTGTATCAGCTAATCAGGAGGGAGAGTCCTGGACAGCCAAGTCTCTTGTGCAACATTGCTGGATCAAGATGGGCTCATGTAAGTATCAAGGGGGCTGCTGTACACAGAAGGTTTTTTATCTTAATGCATAGAGGTAAAAAAAAATGTCTACCTTTTTAGAACCCCTTTAACGCTAATGCAAAGACTAAGCCTTAAACTGTAAGTTCACCTTTACAGAAAATCTGTAAGGTGACCTTACGCTAGCCCCCCCAGTCCTGCTGTACCAGATTGCCGCAACCCCCCTGCTCTCAGACACTGAAAAGCCAGATTCAGAATCTCCTCTCCTCGCAGTTCTGACAGTACAGGCTAGATAGCTTCTGATTGGTCAGTGCCGTCCATGTGCTGGTGCTGACCAATTAGGATCCCTGTAGTCTGTACTGGCTAAGCAATATGGACATGAGATTAAAGTGGGAGTAAACTTCCATGGTTGATTATTATTTATACAATAAATATCTCCTAAATGTGCACGGTTTAGGAGATATTTACTTGTGAAGCCGCCGGTGACATCACCAGTGCATGCGCTCTGAAGGAACGGCATACCCGTGCTGTTCTTTCAGAGTCCTGTGCTGTGAACAGCGACTCCCATGCGTATGCGCGGAAGTGACATCATCGCAGCTCATCCAGTCAAAGGACTGGAGCCCACCAACCCGGAAGGAAGACTGAGTGAAGATGGAAGCCCTGCCAGTGGTGACAGGTCACCGCTGGAGGGCTTAGTTTTAAGCGAAGTTTCACATAATGTGCTAGTATGCGATGCATACTAGCACATTGTAACTTTGCCTTGCAGTTTTTTTTTCTTTTAAAAAGCCGGCAGTTTACTACCACTTGAAGCCACATGGGTGAACAACCTGTGAAGCAACTTTTCGAGGTCTGACAGCCTGGGATCATGGCAATCTGGTAGAGCAGGACCGGGTGGGCTGGGGGGGGGGGGTCCACTGTAAGGTCACCTTACAGATTTTCTGGCACCTGTCAAGAATGCCCACTATCACCCCTCATCTTTGCCTAAGTAATTGTGCCCCTTGCCCAAGCCATCTGTCTAACCCCCTTATCACTGGAATCACAGTGGCACAAACATCACATAAAATTGGCCTATACGCTGATATTATCATCTCGATTTCAGACCCCCTGAACTCACTTCCTCACCTTTTCTCTGAAGTCTCCATGTACAAATTAAATTGTTCCAAGTTCTCCATGCTGGGGATCTCTTTACCAATCTCGCTAAAGAATGAAATCGCCAAAATAGCCCCCTTTTCCTGGGCTCCAAACTCCTCCATGACATATTTAGGCATCCAGTTTACTTCCCTCTCTACTATGTTACTACGTTTAAACCCTACTATTTTATTCCAGAAACTTCAGCACATATGTACATTCATGTCCCCCCTCAAGGCCTCATGGGCAGGGTGTATTGCCCTGTCTAAAATGTTCCTTCTACCAGACTTTTTGTATTTATTTAGGACTCTTCCAATACCCATGCTACACTTGGACTTGTCTAAAATTCGACGTATACTCAACAATTTTATTTGGCAGGGCGTAAGCCCTGTTTGAAGTCCTCCATGCCTAGCGAGCTTAGAACCTCAGCAGAACTGGGAGCTCCTAATGTCAGCTTTATTCTTAAGCGACTCTATTGGATAAAGCCAAACATTGGTGGACTGCTCACCCCAATACCCCCTGGCTTCAGACTGAAACATTAGCACTCTCACAAGATCTAACTCTACCTCTCCCAGCAATCTGGTTATCTTACCACCCACCTGGTCCTATCTACCAACTATTAATGTAACCATCAAAGTATGGAAGGCGCTACAACAAACCTCCGCAAGTCTCCATACTCAAGCACTACAACCTCTTTACAACTTTTATCCCTAGACATTCCACTGAAGCGCTGAACCTCAGTGGGTATTCATAAGATGGGGATCTATTCCACCCTCATGGTCTCAAAGCCTTCAAACATCTATCAGATACCTACCACTTACCAACCAAGGAATTTTATATCAACCTACGAGTCCGCCACATATTATCCTCAGTGTCTCTGATCACTAATACAAAAACAAAGGACATGCTCTTGTTATACAACTCACCAGCAACTAAAACAAAAGGGATCTCCCATATCTATGATTTGTTATCCTGTCCTGACCCGAAAAGGAAAACCCTTCCCGGTGAACTTCTGGGAAGCAACCCTTGAAAATTGACATGCCCCTTAACATTTGGTATCAAGCTCTATGAACTCCTTCTCTTTTTTCCAGGAATGTCTCGCACTGGGAGACAGTAGTGAAAATGTATTACCAGTGGTACTACACGCCAAGTAAATTGGCCGCATAGACCCATCCCATTCCCCAAAATGCTGGAGGAACTGTGACGTTGATGGCAACACGTTCCATATATGGTGGGAATGCCCTCACTCACAAAGCTTCCTTCTGGAAGAGTGTCGCTAATCTACTACAAGACATTCCTGGTATCTCATGTGTACTAACGTCTCAGGTAGCTCTCTTTGGTCTAGGCCTATTCTCATGGCCGTCTAAATTTCACGCTATTGTTACACATATTTTGATTGCAGCCTGTTAAGCAGTAGTGCGCTCTTGGAAAAACTCCATTCCCCACCACTTTCCACTATTATCTTATCGTTTAACAACCACTGCCACATGGAATTTCTCTTTGCCAAAATGCATTTACCAATGAGCAACTTCACCAAACTTTGACTCCCCTGGTTGTTTGACACCAGAAGCATCCCACTCCCACTCTGACATCTGCTTAACAAGATACACCTGTGTGTGTATAACTGGCTTTCCCCATAAGTGACGTGTCATGTGACCATACCACTTCTAGACCAAACTTAGCCCCCATTCCTAATACGCTCGTTTAGGTTCATTATAAGCCACGTTATCCTGTATGTGCGAGTTGTGTCCTTTTTCTTTCTCTACTTTCCTCCTTCTGCCCTTCCTCTTTTCTCCCCCCACTTCAGACACTGCTTCTCCCCTGAGAAGCAGTGTCCATGTTGACCACCTATGTGCTTCCTCAAACACTCTTGACTATGAATGTAATCATCAAGATGTACAGTATCTCACAAAAGTGAGTACGCCCCTCACATTTTTGTAAAAATGTTATTACATCTTTTCATGTGACAACACTGAATAAATACTAAGATAAATACTAAATAAGATACTTTTCTACAATGTAAAGCAGTGAGTGTACAGCTTGTATAACAGTGTAAATTTGCTGTCCCCTCAAAATAACTCAACATACAGCCATTAATGTCTAAACCGCTGGCAACAAAAGTGAGTACATCCCTATGTGAAAATGTCCAAATTGGGCCCAAAGTGTCAATATTTTGTGTGGCCACCATTACTTTCCAGCACTGGCTTAACCCTCTTGGGCATGAAGTTCATCAGAGCTTCACAGGTTGCCACTAAAGTCCTCTTCCACTCCTCCATGATGACATCACGGAGCTGGTGGATGTTAGAGACCTTGCATTCCTCCACCTTCCATTTGAGGATGCCCCACAGATGCTCAATAGGGTTTAGGTCTAAAGACATGCTTGGCCAGTCCATCACCTTTACCCTCAGCTGCTTTAGCGAGGCAGTGGTCATCTTGGAGGTGTGTTTGGGGTCGTTATCATGTTGGAATACTGCCCTGCAGCCCAGTCTCCGAAGGGAGGGGATCATGCTCTGCTTCAGTATGTCACAGTACATGTTGGCATTCATGGTTCCCGCATCCAATTAACAATAGTGTGAACCTGACCTAATGGCTGTGTGTTGAGTTATTTTGAGGGGACAGCAAATTTACACTGTTATACAAGCTGTACACTCACTGCTTTACATTGTAGCAAAGTGTCATTACTTCCGTGTTGTCACATGAAAAGATATAATAAAATATTTACAAAAATGTGAGGGGAGTACTAACTTTTGTGAGATACAGTAACTCTACACCCATTTTCATGTAGGATGTATACTCTTTCATTGAGGGGAGGACTTCCCTCTTCTCCTTTGTTATGATTTTTCTGTAAACGTGAACTTTTTTTCCACAATAAAAGGGTGATTATTAAAAAAAAAAAAAAAAATGGAATTCCTTTACATGTCTGGGGAATGTCAATATCTAGTCTGAGGTGGCACATCCGTACATTCCGGACAACGATCTTAGATGAGGGTCTGATATAGATACTATGGGGGTCCCCACAAAAAAGAGAGTGGGGTTCCCTCTCAAAATGCATGTCAGATCTTTAGTTTTGATGAAAAAAAAAATGCATGGTGGTCCCCCTAAATTCCGAAAAAAAGGGTACTGTATATGACATTTGGCTCCTACCGAACAAGCAAAAAGTCCAGTATATGAACTAATGCCTGTGTTCCGACCGATCTGAGAGCTCATCCCTAGCCTAAAGCTTTTGTGTTATTCATTACCTATGAAACCATGTTTCTTATTATAGAAGATGGGGTTTGAATATTTTGTGTTACTTCAGGAGCCAAAGTTTGAAGCAAATACCCTGATGTAGGGGCCACTGTAATTGCATAAAAACACATTGATTATACACCCCTACAAATAAATATATCTGTGATGAAGGATGACCTGCCTTCTCTTTGGTTGCCTTCGAAAATGCCTGGAGGAGTAAAACGCATCAGCCAGACGGGATCTTTGTGATGTCATCAGGCTGGGAGAAGCCAGACGCCATCTTACTTGGTCCACTTATTGCTATTGTGTTTATGAATGCTTTGATTTGACACCTATATTTGTTTCTGCAAATTGTGAATGCTGTTTTTTTTTTTTTTTAGCCTTGTAATAAATACTACTGGCAATATTACACTATTAGATTTGTGTTGCACATGTTTTGCACATTTTTTGAGCCACCTACGCAAGAGCTGTGGAGCATTGAGATGAGACCAGGGTGCTGCTGACATGTTGCTTGGGATGCAAAAGCGCTGTTGACCACCTTGAGTAATAAAGGGGTCCATTGCATCAGGTGAGGTGACAGCTAATTGGGCACATGGGTGATACTTTGGTGGTGTTGAATTGTGGAAGATTTCAGACAGTGTGAAAGGATTTCTTTTTTCTATACTGTGTATATATATATTGTGCTTTATAGACACTAATTAAAAATGGGACTGTGTTTGGGACTGTCTTTAAAGTTTATGGACACTTATTAAACCTGAATTGTTTATGGGACTCTCTTTCATGATTCAGATCTGTTTATTGCAGGATATATACTACTGTGTGATTTGATAATACTCACATTTTTAGTAATAAGTGCTATTTGGTGTTAAGGAGCACTTCATTGTTATTGTAACATTTATATTGTGATGGAACTGTCCAGTACCCAGCTTGGGGTGCCTCCGTAAAGATATAGCTTGATCCAGTTTAGACCCAGGAACCAGGTATTATAGCTAAATATTGCACCTATATTGCACCAAATAATCTAGACACTAGCTTAGGTGCTCTGGTACTGGAACCAACTTTATTGTAAAACCACACAGAATATATAGCACACCAGATCAGATGAGCCTAATTACATTATTGTATGCAAAGGAAGCTATATACAGGAATATAATTAACATTCCTAAGAAACAGCCATAAACAGTATGCTAGTCCACCTCTAGCAACTAATAGCTGACAGTGATCGAATACAAGGTAAAGTGGTCACATTAATCACATCTCCAAGAGATGAGCAGACAGACAGAGACAATAGGTGACTCAATTAACAATGGGAATGCACACCAAGGAGGCACACAATGGGAGAGACACACACTTTTGTAATCTGTCCACTAGACAAGTCATCAGAAGACAATGTCCCAGTAGTGTGATACAGTGGAATTAATTTATCTTCATAAATTTTTGGGGGGGGTATTATTTATAAATATTTCTGTCCCAAGTGAAGCTTCTCCAACTCAGTCTGCAGGAGGGCCATCATATTCCCTCTGACCATTAACCTGTACAAGAATACACCTTTCCACCAACTCCAGAACGGAAGCTTTATTGTCCTTATTCAGAGAATCCATCCAAGCCTCACTCTCAGCCTTCATCATGTGGCCGTCCACAATTAAAGAATGATCTGCTCTCTCAAAAGTTAGGACCCATAGTAAGTAGGCAAGAGGTCACCCTACAGTCCCCTCCAAACCCCCCTGTCCTGGTTGGGTCTGTCAAATACAGTATATTAATACATGTGTGGTGATTGCACTGTGTAGTGGTAGTTGCCCTTTCTGTAATAAAAATGTTTTTCTTATTTTTATTTTTTTGCTATATACACACTATATTGTCAAAAGTATTGGGATGCCTGCCTTAACATGCACATGAACTTTAATGGCATCCCAGTCTTATGGTCCGTACACACGGTCGGATTTTCCGACGGAAAATGTGTGATAGGACCTTCTTGACGGAAATTCCGACCGTGTGTAGGCTCCATCACACATTTTCCGACACACAAAGTTTGAGAGCAGGCTATAAAATTTTCCGACAACAAAATCCGTTGTCGGAATTTCCGATCGTGTGTACACAAATCCGACGCACAAAGTGCCACACATGCTCAGAATAAATAAAGAGATGAAAGCTATTGGCTACTGCCCCGTTTATAGTCCCGACGTACGTGTTTTACGTCACCGCGTTCAGAATGATCGGATTTTCCGACAACTTTGTGTGACCGTGTGTATGCAAGACAAGTTTGAGCCAACATCCGTCGGAAAAAATCCATGGATTTTGTTGTCGGAATGTCCGATCAATGTCCGAACGTGTGTACGGGGCATTGGTCTGTCAGGTTCAACATTAATTTGGCCAACCCTTTGCAGCTATAACAGCTTCAACTCTTCTAGGAAGGTTGTCCACAAGGTTTAGGAGTGTGTCTATGGGAATGTTTGCCCATTCTTCCAAAAGTGAGGTCAAGCACAGATGTTGGACGAGAGGGGCTGGCTAGCAGTCTCCGCTCTCATTCATCCCAAAAGTGTCCTATCAGGTTGAGGTCAGGACTCTGTGCAGATCAGTCAAGCTCCTCCACCCCAAACTCGCTCTTCTATGTTTTTATGGACCTTCCTTTGTGCACTGGTCCAAATCATTTGGTGGAGGGGGGGTTATGGTGTGGGGTTGTTTTTCAGGGGTTGGGCTTAACCCCTTAGTTCCAGTGAAGGAAACTCTTAATGCATCAGCATACCAAGACATTTTGGACAATTTCATGCTCCCAACTTTGTGGGAACAGTTTTAGGATGGCCCCTTCCTGTTCATACATGACTGCACACCAGTGCACAAAGCAAGGTCCATAAAGACATCGATGAGCGAGTTTGGGGTGGAGGAACTTGACTATCCTGACCTAAACCCGATAGGACACTTTTGGGATGAATTGGAGAGGAGACTGCTAGCAAGCCCCTCTCATCCAACATTTGTGCCTGACTTCACAAATGCACTTCTGGAAGAATGGTCAAACATTCCCATAGACACACTCCTAAACCCTGTGGACAGCCTTCCCAGAAGAGTTGAAGCTGTTATAGCTGCCAACTCAATATTGAACTCTATGAAATAAGACTGGGATCCCATTAAAGTTCATGTGTGTGTAAAGGCAGGTGTCCCAATACTTTTGACAATATAGTGTGTTTATATATATATATATATATATATATATATAAAAACAATTTTCCGTATTCCTGGCCCTACCTCATGTCGGCACACATGAAAATAAACATTGACCATCAAAGAAAAGCTGCCAAAGACAAAAATTATTTATCTGTCTTGTCCCAAACTTTGAAGAACTTGCTGTCTGCATGCCTAGCTTGTAAAGTCGAATGAAGGGTTAGCCACCTCTCATATATCCTGCACTGAAATCTTGGCATAACTGCCCCAAAGGCTGCCACCCCTCTGGTCGAAGAAGCTTGCCCCTGTTCCTGAGCAGAAAGACCTACTTCCTGCATGCCAACCTAATCACCCTGGTAAACCAATAGAAGATGACTCAAGAACCTGACAGCGAAATTAAAAGATTATCCACTTTCTTTACGTCTTTGACCTTTGTATGTACACTGTTAGCAACTTTTGTAAGGACCTGAAGTCTTCCTGCTGTTTACTCAGTGACTCCATGTGAATGCTTGAAGGGACTGCCCCCAGGTTTCCTGGAAACTGGATACCATTCGGAGATGGATGTAGTATCACTATTTCTGGTAAAAAGACACAAAAGGGATCTTTGCAGGAAAGTGCTACAATCTCCAACCTCTTTCTGTCTGAAGCAACTGCTTGCAGAGGAACTAGTTTAACCACTAGAAACCCCAATGGAAATTAGGTAATTGGAGAAAAGGATGCCTGGCAGGAGCATCTAGTTGCCAGTCAATAAGCAGCATTTAAAGCACGGACCAGGGACATCCAGGCTTGCTACACAGTGGCAGATACTGTGACTGCATATACCCCTGTAGGGGTGAGGCTATCCGGTCAGTGCAAGCATAATAAGAGCACAGTTAAGAAGCACCATCACAAAGCCAGCACCTGGATAAGAAGTTGTTTAAAACAGCATTGTCTTCCAATGAGGACTTAACCTTTTTGAGCCATATAAAAAGACTTTTAATAAAACGAAATGATCTTTTCCAGCAAGTACTGGGTTTTTGAAGCACAAGTCACTTTGTTAATAAAGTGACTTGTGCTTAGAAAATTGATTAACTAATAGATGTTAAACTAGCACATATATTTTTGAACAATAAGCACTTTTTGCACTTGGTTATTTTCAAATGTAATGGTATGCGACATAGGATTTTGACTTTCCACTTGTAAAAAAAAATGTCACTTATGATTAATATTTAAGCACAAGTCCCTTTGTTAATTAATAGATGCCAAACTGGCACATATATATATTTGCCCTTTGTCAGTTATTGATGCAAAGGTATGTGATATAGGATTGCGGCCTTCCATTTGCGTAATTAACATTTTACACCTAGGATTATCATCTAAGAAGTGTAATCCACACCTCCTTTGGCTAAAATTATACATAGGAACATTTTTTAGAATTAATAAAACTATATTGGCAAACAGTCTTCAGAGGCTGTAGCACAATGTAAATTAAACGCAAACTGGGCTATAACACATGCTGGGTCTTATATATCTTACTTTATATTTTTCATCAAATTTAAGTTTATTCATTCGAATATGTTTTGAACTAGCCTAATTGCTAATAAGACACCACAAACCACCTTTAGCACTACACTGTGACCTATGTCCACATATAATTTAAATCATTTAGCCTTCAGATCCAACCCAGGATATCACATAAGGCACAACAAGGTGGTCTACCATCAAAATTTACTCCATTAGAGCAGCGCCATATCTACACCTGTTTTTTATTTCTCAGAAAACCCCACGATTTTCTGTAGGACTACAAGTCAATTAGAAGCTTTTAAACCAGCCCTTTTAAAGATAAAGTGGGGGTCAGTTTTTAGGATTAAAAAGCTAGTAACAGAGATCAGAAAGGCAGATTCTGGTACAGACACATCACGAGACATCTACATACTGTGAATAATATAGTACAACCACCTCCAATATCACACAGTGCAATAACCAACCACAGACAGAGACCCACAAATAACAACAGACAGATAAGTACAATAAATGGGAAATACCAGGATCATAAACATTAGCCAGGCCAGGGTCATACACAGCAGATCAGCAGATGGACAGGCCAACATAAGCCAGGCCAAGGTCATACACAGGGAGATCAGCAGATGGGGTATGGAACACAGGACAGGGAGAGGATGGATGGATCAGACTGCAGGTAGGGATGAAAGGTAACAGGTGGGACAGGATAGGGATCAGGATAGGGAGACAGGATCAGAAACACGGGTCACAGGTTCAGGGCACAGGAACAGGTTCAGAATCAGGATCAGGTCACAAGCTAGCAGGACAGGGCGCAATGAAGAAACCAAGGCAAACATGTGAGTGCTTGCCAGGTAATTATAGGCCTGTGATTGGCCTCAATTGACACCTGATTGTAGGAGGTACTGTCTGCTCCACACTGCCAGGATCCATCCGCTGGTGGACGCCAGTACTGCGACCCAAAGATGACATAACATCAGCAGGGAAAAGCTCTCCTGACAGTTCCAAACTGCCAGGAGACACCTGCTGGTGGACCTCAGTACTGCATGCCAAATGACAGATATTACCAGTGGATGGAACATTTCCTGACAGTACTCTCCCTCAAAGGAGCGGCCTCCGGACGCTCCAACTGGTTGTAATTGTCCATAGTCTATGGCATCAAACAGAACAACAGATGGGGGTACGTCAGGCTGGGCAACAGGCACTTCAGGCTGGGCAACAGGCACTTCAGGCTGGGCATCAGGCACCTCAGGGCAGACAGCGGGCTCCAGGTCCTCGAGCTGGGCAGCAGGCTCCGGGTCCTCGAGCTGGGCAGCAGGCTCTGGGTCCTCGAGCTGGGCAGCAGGCTCCAGGTCCTCGAGCTGGGCAGCAAGCTCTGGGTCCTCGGGCTGGGCAGCAGGCTCTGGGTCCTCGAGCTGGGCAGCAGGCTCCGGGTCCTCGAGCTGGGCAGCAGGCTCCGGGTCCTCGAGCTGGGCAGCAGGCTCTGGAACATTAGGCCGAACAGCGAGCACTGTAAGGGCAGGCTGGATCACAGGCACCGGCTCAGCAAGCTGGGTAACGGGCCCCAGCCCAGTGGGCTGGGTAACGGGCCCCGGCTCAGCGAGCTGGACACTGGGCACTGGTCTGGCAAGCCGAATAACAGGTACTGGCTTAACAGGCCGAGTGATGGACTCCAGTTTAGCAGACTGGATAACGGGCACCGGTTCAGCAGACTGGGTAACGGGCACTGGTTCAGAAGACTGGGTAACTGGCACCGAAACTTCAGGCTGAGACACGGGCACCAAAACTTCAGGCTGAGACACGGGCACCAAAACTTCAGGCTGAGACACGGGTACCAAAACTTCAGGCTGAGATACTAATTTCAAGACATCAGGCTGGAAGGCAGGCAAGAAGACACCAGGCTGGAAAGCAAGCACCGAGACATCAGGCTGGAAGGTGTGCACATTAGACCGGGAAGCGGGCACATCAGACTGGGAAGCAGGCACATCAGACTGGAAGGCAGGCTCATCGGACTGGACAGCAGGTACCGAGACATCAGACCAGGCAGTAGGTACTGGACCTTCAGACTGGGCAGCAGGCACAGGCGCTGGCACATCAGGCAGAACAACAGGTGCTGGCACAACAGGCTGAACAACGGGTGCATCAGACTGGATAGCAGGTACTGGAACTTCAAACCGGGCAGCCGGTACTGGAATTTTAGACTGGGCAGCAGGTACAGGTGCTGGCACAACAGGCAGAACAGCAGGTACTAGCACAACAGGCTGAACAACAGGTACGGACTGGGCAGTAGTCACTGGAGCATCAGACTGGAACATGGACACTGGGATGTCAGGCTGAGCAGCAGGCACTGGGACCTCAAACTGGACAGCGGGCACAGGCATTGGTACAACAGGCTGAGTAGCAGACACTGGCACATCAGGCTGGGCAGCGGACAGGAGCACCTCAGGCTGGGCAGCGGACAGGAGCACCTCAGGCTGGGCAGTGGACAGGAGCACCTCAGGCTGGGCAGCAGACGGTGACACATCAGGCTGGGCAGCAGACGGTGGCACATCAGGCTGGACAGCGGACGGTGGCACATCAGGCTGGGCAGCGGACGGTGGCACATCAGGCTGGGCAGCAGACGGTGGCACATCAGGCTGGGCAGCAGATGATGGCACATCAGATTAGGTAGCAGTCAGTGGCACATCAGATTGCCAGAGGACCTTACGTCCAGACCTTCTATCAGGTTGTATATGCTGATATACTACGAATGTGTCAAATGTCCAACTCACGTTCCAATCCACCATCTAACTTAACCCCAGCAGAACGCACGGCTCTTAAATCACTCACCAACAACAGACAACTGGTTATTAAGCCCGCAGATAAAGGAGGTAGTATCGTAGTCCAGAATCGTGCAGACTACATGCTGGAAACAACTAGACTCCTATCGGACACATCCACATACAAAAAACTTTCCGGAGATCCCTTACCCAAATTCTCTATTGAAGCTCACAACCTAATAGATCGAGCACAAGCAGATGGTATAGTTACTGCATCCGAAGCCTCATTTCTTAAACACGACTTTTACAAAAGGCCCTACTTTTACCACCTTCCG
This sequence comes from Lithobates septentrionalis, assembly GCA_037952835.1. Classification (NCBI taxonomy): domain Eukaryota; kingdom Metazoa; phylum Chordata; class Amphibia; order Anura; family Ranidae; genus Lithobates; species Lithobates septentrionalis. Next base: position 15,149 of record JBBDGP010004219.1, on the reverse strand, counting down.
AAGGTGCACAAAGACCCCACACACCCTCCTGGTAGACCTATAGTGGCGGCCATGGAAAGCGTAACCAGCTACTTCTCTATCTACATTGATCATTTTCTACAAGGTATAGTACAGAACCTACCTTCCTACATTAAAGACAGCATCCACCTTCTGAACATGCTACGATACTACTCCTGGGAACCGACATACCGCTGGCTCTCGCTAGATGTGGTCTCACTATACACGTCCATTCCCCATAACATTGGTTTACAAGCTGTACGACACTACCTCAACAATGATCCATCACTCAACCCACGCCAGAACCAATTCTTACTGGAAATATTAGAATTCTGCCTAACCCACAATTATTTTGAATCCCACGGAGACTTCTATATTCAAACAAAAGGAACTGCCATGGGGGCCAATTTTGCCCCCAGCTACGCGAACCTTACCATGGGCTACTGGGAGCTACAATATATACACAACAATAACCCATATGCGCCCCACATAGTCTATTACGGGCGCTACATAGATGACGTAGTCATTATCTGGGATGGTCCAGAAACCACCATCCTACCCTTCGTCCAACACTGCAACAACAACTCCATGGGTCTATCATTCACATCAGTCACAGACAATAACAAACTGGCCTTTTTGGATCTGGAACTCTTCCACTATGAAAACACCATCTGCGCCCAGAATTATACAAAATCCACCTCAGGAAATTCTTACCTACACTTTAACAGTTGCCATCACCCACGATGGGTTAAAAACATCCCAAAAAGCCAGTTCTGCCGCCTGAAACACAATTGCACGCGCCTACAGGACTATGAAACACACGGCCTACTACTCAAAGCCAAATTCAAAGACAAGGGTTATCCAGACCACATCATAGAAGATGCCTTCCAATACTATCTCAGTGAAAACGCGAAGGACAAGAGACTAACCAGTACAGATGACACTACCCAACCCGTCAGATTTGTGACACAATACCACAACAGATTTAAGCAAATGGAAAAGATCTTCACCAAACACTGGTCCATTCTGCGTGAGGATCCGCATCTTAAACCCACCATAAGTGATAAACCACTGGTCACCTACAGACGAGCTAAGAATATAAAGGCCCAAATAGCACCAAGCAAAGTGAAAACAGCACGCCCCACCGCCAGTGCCCCCTTAACCTTCTTTAACATCAAAGGCATGTATCAATGTAGGAAGCCCCTCTGCCTCACATGCGCCCATGTTACACATAGGCAAAAAGACTTCCACCATAACGGTAAACTATATGTCATCCCCGACTTCTTCAATTGTGGTTCAGATTATGTGGTCTATTGCCTCACATGCCCCTGCGGCCTACTATACGTAGGCCGCACTATACGCCCGCTCCGCAAAAGGTTTGGTGAGCATCGTAACCTTGTAGAGAAGGGCATTGACAAGCATAGTGTACCAAGACATTTTAAAGAACATCATGGACAAACATCTTCAGGGCTACGGGTGTGGGTTATTGAGTCTATTCCACCCACCCTCCCTACCGCTGAACGCTACAAAAGGTTGTGTGAAAGAGAAAACTACTGGATATACACACTGGACACTTTATCGCCAGGAGGCCTCAATGAAGGCATTGAAATTAACATTTTGCTGTGACCCCAACCATATCACTGCCTCATCACATCATCTCATCTCAATTCACCACGTATTGTTTCATCCATTGTCCTACCTGTTGTCTCATTTATTGTTTTATCCATCATCTAGTCACTACCCCATTAACTTACAGTCTATGTGGAGCACGTGTATGGGTATACCCGTCTCCCACCCATTACCCCTATCCACATAGCCCTAGTGTACAACACATACCATTTTTATTTTTATTCCTATCTTTATTTTTTATTTATATTTATTTTTATTTTTATTCTTATTAAAAAATATTTTATTTTTAACTTCCTTATTTTTATTTTTTTATATATTTTTTTTTTTTTTATATATTTTTTTTTTTTTTTTTTTTTTTTTATTTGTACTTGTATTTGTATTTTTATTTTTACATATATATATATATATATATATATATATATATTTATATTTATATTTATTTTTATTTATATTTCTATATATTTTTATTATTTTTACTTTTATTTATTCATTTCCCAGTATTTCCCATAACATTCCTCTCATTCCCAAATACCCGTCTGGAAACACACTCCCCCTTTCTTTTGTCCCAATCTTACGCGTCATTTAAATGTGTATATATGTGTATGTGTGTGTGAAGGGATCCTTTTTAAACGGTTCTTTGTGTTTACACACGTATATACATTGTACATGTTTTATCCCTTTTCCATCATTGAGTCATTTCTTCTCATATATACTACCAATCTCTCCCTATAAGTATATACCTATTTAATTATATACCATTTTCTGCATTTTTGTATTCCCTTCCCATATATGTTGACATGTATGTATGTGTGTATATATATATAGGTATGTGTGTATGTATGTATGTATATATGTATATATATATATATATGTATATATATTTTGTTCCCGTCCACTATGATCAATACAATATTCCTCTTCCTATAGACCGCCTTCCCCTTACCCCACATTCCATATACACACATATATGTTCTTACCACAACACACTCATTTGCATATCTCCCTTTTTTCCCCCCCTCCTCATTCCCCGCCCCGCCCCGCCCACTCCCCGTCTCCCTTCACTCCCCTTCCACATTGTGTACACCCCATCTCCATGGTTACCTACGTGCCCAATCATTATACATAGTCCCACCCTCCTCTCAATTACCTCCCCACCCCTCCCATTGCCTATGGTATAAATTCCCACACTGAATATGGCCACCAGCATAGCCTGATGAAGGAGCACGCATGCTCCGAACGCGAAGCACTGCCCGCCTCACCCCGCTCCCGGAAGTGAAGACGCAGGTCAGCACGGCGCTCCACGGAGGATCCATGACCGATATCCTGGCCGCCCGGAGGCTCTGAGGACCCTCGGCACCACCGGAACAGCTACCAGGACCCAGGTTACAGGACTCACATCCCAGGAACCCCTCCACTGGCCCGTGACACCCACATCCCCCGAGAGCACGCGGATGAAACTACTTTACATGCTGGTTTTTAGCAACTCAAATGTGAGTGTTTTTATCTATTGTAATAAATATTTTTAACATACATGCTGCACTTAGAGGGCGCCGTCCTTCTTTCTTTTTTATTTGTTCCAGAGCTTCTTCTAGCTTTTATAGACTGGCTGCCTTCCATTTATTCAGCATCATTTTATCCTCACATGGACTAATACCCGAACTTGTTGTGAAACATTAACTACCACCATCAAGTTCCCCCTCTCAGAAACCCCCAACCCACCCCCTTCCCCCCACCATTTTTAGATATATGTACTCGGCTACCTCCATTGTGCGCCATATTAACCCCTTGAGGCTGGAAATAAGTCTGACCATGCCTGTAGTACAGGTTGAACAAACGTGGGTTCACCTACTGCCTGTCTAACCAGGGACTGCACCGAATCTATACAATCCACTAGCACCTGTTTAGGACAAGCTGAATATTGCTCCAGAAAGTATACAGCATCATCCTCAGTACTGCATGCCAAATGACAGATATTACCAGTGGATGGAACATTTCCTGACAGTACTCTCCCTCAAAGGAGCGGCCTCCGGACGCTCCAACTGGTTGTAATTGTCCATAGTCTATGGCATCAAACAGAACAACAGATGGGGGTACGTCAGGCTGGGCAACAGGCACTTCAGGCTGGGCATCAGGCACCTCAGGGCAGACAGCGGGCTCCAGGTCCTCGAGCTGGGCAGCAGGCTCCGGGTCCTCGAGCTGGGCAGCAGGCTCTGGGTCCTCGAGCTGGGCAGCAGGCTCCAGGTCCTCGAGCTGGGCAGCAAGCTCTGGGTCCTCGGGCTGGGCAGCAGGCTCCGGGTCCTCGAGCTGGGCAGCAGGCTCCGGGTCCTCGAGCTGGGCAGCAGGCTCCGGGTCCTCGAGCTGGGCAGCAGGCTCTGGAACATTAGGCCGAACAGCGAGCACTGTAAGGGCAGGCTGGATCACAGGCACCGGCTCAGCAAGCTGGGTAACGGGCCCCAGCCCAGTGGGCTGGATAACGGGCCCCGGCTCAGCGAGCTGGACACTGGGCACTGGTCTGGCAAGCCGAATAACAGGTACTGGCTTAACAGGCCGAGTGATGGACTCCAGTTTAGCAGACTGGATAACGGGCACCGGTTCAGCAGACTGGGTAACGGGCACTGGTTCAGAAGACTGGGTAACTGGCACCGAAACTTCAGGCTGAGACACGGGCACCAAAACTTCAGGCTGAGACACGGGCACCAAAACTTCAGGCTGAGACACGGGTACCAAAACTTCAGGCTGAGATACTAATTTCAAGACATCAGGCTGGAAGGCAGGCAAGAAGACACCAGGCTGGAAAGCAAGCACCGAGACATCAGACCAGGCAGTAGGTACTGGACCTTCAGACTGGGCAGCAGGCACAGGCGCTGGCACATCAGGCAGAACAACAGGTGCTGGCACAACAGGCTGAACAACGGGTGCATCAGACTGGATAGCAGGTACTGGAACTTCAAACCGGGCAGCCGGTACTGGAATTTTAGACTGGGCAGCAGGTACAGGTGCTGGCACAACAGGCAGAACAGCAGGTACTAGCACAACAGGCTGAACAACAGGTACGGACTGGGCAGTAGTCACTGGAGCATCAGACTGGAACATGGACACTGGGATGTCAGGCTGAGCAGCAGGCACTGGGACCTCAAACTGGACAGCGGGCACAGGCATTGGTACAACAGGCTGAGTAGCAGACACTGGCACATCAGGCTGGGCAGCGGACAGGAGCACCTCAGGCTGGGCAGCGGACAGGAGCACCTCAGGCTGGGCAGCGGACAGGAGCACCTCAGGCTGGGCAGTGGACAGGAGCACCTCAGGCTGGGCAGCAGACGGTGACACATCAGGCTGGGCAGCAGACGGTGGCACATCAGGCTGGACAGCGGACGGTGGCACATCAGGCTGGGCAGCGGACGGTGGCACGTCAGGCTAGGCAGCGGACGGTGGCACATCAGGCTGGGCAGCAGACGGTGGCACATCAGGCTGGGCAGCAGATGATGGCACATCAGATTAGGTAGCAGTCAGTGGCACATCAGATTAGGTAGCAGTCAGTGGCACATCAGGCTGGGCAGCAGACAGTGGCACATCAGGTTGGGCAGCAGACGGTAACACATCAGGCTGGGCAGCAGACAGGAACACATCAGGCTGGGCAGCAGACAGGAACACATCAGGCTGGGCAGCAGACAGGAACACATCAGGCTGGGCAGCAGACAGGAACACATCAGGCTGAGACACTGGCTGGATAGCAGGCAGAGATTTGGCAGAATCAGATGGGTTATCAGGTTCAGCTGGCATGCAAGCAGACTGGAGCACTTTGGTTGGTGTGGAGGCAGGTTGGGTTACTGGCAGGATCGTTTGGGTTGGAAAGAACTTCCGTTTATGCTTTGGCTTAACTGCTGGAGATCTGTAGGTGACTGCAGGACGGTAGGTAGGAGGTGAGGCGTACTGAAGAGAAGGGCTGGGATATGACAAGGAAGAGGGAACGGTGGCCAGAGGAAGTTCATGTGGGGAAGTTGTAGGTAGCAGAGAAGAGGCAGGCGGGTTAAAGGCAGGATAAGTGCAGCTGGTACAGACAGGGTATTGATATTTGGTGGGAAGCAGGGTATATTGGGCTAAAAACGGAGGTTGCCATGGGTGAAGGGGAAAAAGACTCTTGGGCAGGCAGGTGTCTAATAGCAGGACCGGGTTGTGAAGAGCTGACTGAGGCTGGAAATAAGTCTGACCATGCCTGTAGTACAGGTTGAACAAACGTGGGTTCACATACTGCCTGTCTAACCAGGGACTGCACCGAATCTATACAATCCACTAGCACCTGTTTAGGACAAGCTGAATATTGCTCCAGAAAGTATACAGCATCATCCTCCAACAGCCATACCAGAGACTCCACCTGATCACTACTGAAGGGAGGAGAAAAATCGTCACTTTTAGGACTGCTAGACAAGGCTAGCTCAGCACACACCTGTATCAGGGGCTGAACGTTTTTAAACAGTAATCTACCCTGATCAACCAGAGAATGGGCCAGATGGATACACTCCAGGAGCTGATCCCTGGCCCACTCTTTCAACACCAGACGACAGTAATTGTTATCCTCCAACACCAGTGAGGCAAGGAGGACAACTGTTTCTGATTGCATTTTAGTAGCAGTAACAGCACAATGGTTCCTCTGCGCAGTCACTTCTGGTCAGAGATGGCCTTGGTTTACTGTCATGAACAGGTGTGACCAGAACCGTGTGATCTGCGACAGAGGACACCAAAACGTATATAAGTGAAAATATAATAATTTATTAAAGTAAGTGAATAATATAGTACAACCACCTCCAATATCACACAGTGCAATAACCAACCACAGACAGAGACCCACAAATAACAACAGACAGATAAGTACAATAAATGGGAAATACCAGGATCATAAACAATGGCCAGGCCAGGGTCATACACAGCAGATCAGCAGATGGACAGGGGATGTTCCAGAGACATAAACGTAAGCCAGGCCAAGGTCATACACAGGGAGATCAGCAGATGGGGTATGGAACAGAGGATGGATGGATCAGACTGCAGGCAGGGATGAAAGGTAACAGGTGGGACAGGATAGGGATCGGGACAGGGAGACAGGATCAGAAACACGGGCCACAGGTTTAGGGCACAGGAACAGGTTCAGAATAAGGATCAGATCACAAGCTAGCAGGTCAGGGCGCAATGAAGAAACCAAGGCAAACATGTGAGTGCTTGCCGGGTATTTATAGGCCTGTGATTGGCCTCAAGTGACACCTGATTGTAGGAGGTACTCTCTGCTCCACACTGCCAAGATCCATCCGCTGGTGGACGCCAGTACTGTGGCCCAAAGATGACATAACATCAGCAGGGAAAAGCTCTCCTGACAGTTCCAAACTGCCAGGAGACACCTGCTGGTGGACCTCAGTACTGCATGCCAAATGACAGATATTACCAGCGGATGGAACATTTCCTGACACATACACACATACATCTGATTCAATCTTCACCTTAAGAATATAATACAATATTAATGGCATTCTATACTTTGATATTGTTCTTGTAATATTTTGCTATTTTTATTATTAAATCAATTTTTGAGTTTTTACACGAAAACTGAATGGACTTTCTTGGAACTTTCCTCATCAATATGAATTATTAAAATATCAATATTTTTACCATAAAAATGAGAATCTAACAGTGGTGAGACTTTGCCAGCTTCATTTTGTCCTAATATCAAACATTTTTGAATTCTTTCTCCTGCTTGCCGAGAGGGAATACAAGCACAAACATTGACTATACAGTCAAGCTTTCAGGAGAAATAGAAACAGCAAATGAACTTTCTGCATCATTGAATGAACTTGGAATTATAGAATCATCAGAATTGGTGAGACGTTTGCGCACGTGCAAGAAAACTCTTGTTTCTTGATGACGTCATTTTCCGCCAAGAGAGGGGATGCGTGTTACATGAAGGAAGTCGGTTCTAAATTGGTAAGTAATGAATTTTATTGCTAAATTGTCTAGTGAGAGTAAATTAGAATTCAAAAATCTGTCAACGTTTGTTAAATATGATGAATTATGGTGTTACATGTTCAATGAATACTTACAGGCTAATATTAAGGTACAAAAATCTAAATTTACTTTTAAGAAATTCAGCAGACAGATTAGAAACTTGATAAAGTTAGACAAGGTTTATGACGCAATGATATTAGGAGTTGTTAAAAGTAATGTTGTTGGTACAAAAGGGAAAACGGACTCAGCAGGATAACAGTGTATGTTTGTCTGAGCGAATAGATGATTTGCAGAGTGCAATTCAAATAAAAAATATTCAGTTGTCTGAATTACAGAATAAAGTAAAGAGTTTAGTGAGTAATGATAGCGCAGACTCTAAACAGAAGTCTTTTGTACAAGATATGCAGTCTATAGAGATTGATGACCAGGATCATGCAGTATGCACAAGTCTAGACAGACAAAAGGAAAATGGCGATCAGAGAGTTGCCACGTGTATGACCACGCCCAGAGGTGGTGAGATACACCTCACAGGCGGAACTAAAGTTTCAGAGCAGACAGGAAATGTCACTTGCTTACATTGTAAGAAATGCGGCAATGTACAGAAAGAATGTTTAAACTATAAATTAGATTCACAAAGAAAAACGTTGGAATTAGAAAATGAGGACCTGTCTGAACAATTTATTCATCATTCTCCAAATAATAGCTTGATTGATTTGCCTTATGCCTCAGAAGTCAAACAGATCAGTACACTGACTGTTAATGACAGTTCAATCAATATGACAAACAATGCTGACAATGAGAGAGATTGATTACTTCCATCGCCATCAGGATTTAAGAAAAAAGTTTCTGAGACCTCTCCAACATTAAATTATGTTGCTCCAATTTTGATAGATGAAGGTGGAAGGCCATGGGTACATGGTTTATTAAATGGTAAGAAAACTAAATGGTTAATAAATCTAGGATCTGAACTCAGTTTAACTAAACACAAATTACCTGTGAATATTAATTCTCCAAAATGTAAGTTAATTGGTTTCAGTGGAAAAGAAAATACAGTTGCAACTAAAGTTTCTGATGTGACTTTTGAAATTCCAGGACTTTTGAAAACTAATATAGACATCTGATGTTGCCAAAATACAGAAAATATTTTAGGCACGGATGTGATTAGTAAATTATATTGGATTATTGATATAAATAATTCTACTATATGGAAATATTCATCTAGGCCCAAATCTATGTTAATAGAACCCTCAATGTACAGTAATGTTGAAAATTTTTGTACAGCAGCTGACATGTCTTCAGATTATAATTGGCTACATACATGAACCAATCTTGTATTGGAACAATTTGTTCGATCACATAAAAGTCTTTGGAGTAAGACCAAAATTGATACAGGTTTGTTTAAAGATATTGAAATAGAAATTGAGGGAAAAGATCCTAAGCCCCAAATTCAAAATAAGTTGCCACAAGAATCAATAAGTCCAGTTTCTGACATTGTACAATCATTTTTACAACAAAGAATATTAAAGAAGGCACAATCAGTGGTAAATAATTGTATTCGGCCTATCGAGAATGCTGATGATTCGTATTCTCTATCAGTTGATTTAAGATTACTGAATAAATGCATTACAAATAACAAACTTATTGTTCCTAATTTAAAGAGGAGGGCCCATTAAAAAAAAAAAAAATTAAAAGTCAGCAGCTACAAATACTGCAGCTGCTGACTTTTAATTGAACACTTACCTGTCCCAGGGTCCAGCGATACGGGGGATCGAAGCCCCGCTCGTCTCCCCCTTCGTTCAGCAGCGCCGGCATTGCAACTGTGGACGCTAGGCTGTGGCTTCACAGCCGGGCACCCACTGCGCATGCGCGAGCATGATTGGCCGCTCAGTCACCTGGGACCTGTAATGGGTCCCAGATGATTGACAAGAGGGAGGGAGCAGAGCTGTGCCCTTCCTGTGCCGAGGGGGAAGTGATGTCACCAGCCCATGCACTGAAAGAGGCAGACTACGAGGGACCCCCTAGCAACAGGCATTTAGAGGTGAGTAAAAAAAAAAAAATTCCAAATGTTTTTTATTTTTTTTTAGGAATTTTCATGCATTACTTTTTTTTGGGTGGAACACCACTTTAAATTTAATGTCACACATGGATGCCAAGGCCAAAGTATTTTCAGTATGGGAAATCGCCAATAGTCATTTTTCAGTACCAATAACTAAAAGCTGTCAGTATAAACTTGCCTTCAGCTTTTATAAAGAAACCTATGCATTCACTAGAATAATTCCAGGATTGGATATTAGTGACAGTTTAGTGCACAGGTGCTTGGAGAAAGTATTATCAAAATTCTCTAGACCAGAATGTATTTTCCAGCATGTGGACAAGTTTTTGCTGTCTGCACAAAGTATAGAGGACATGTCACTCTTTTGTCTGAGTTATTTACTCTGTTACAGACAGCAGGGCTGAAATTGAACACAGAGTCAGTTCAGTTAATGAAAATGTCGGATAACATTCCTTCATATGCAAATTAGTCATGGACAGAGACAGTTATCACAGGAAAAAGTTAGAAACATTTCTGCTATTCCAATTCCAACATCTTATAAGGCATTATATCAATTTTTGAGTCAAGTAAATTGTGGGCAAAGAGTTTTTACAGAAATATGATGATAAAGTTAAACCATTATTTGATTTCTTGAGACAAAAAGATGTTGCGTTTGATCAATAGGGTCAAACCCAGACAGATGACTTTGAAATGTTGAAAAGGGATTTGCAGAAAGCTCCTTCATTGAATACAATCAAAGTTGGTGTGTCAATGCCTGTTGTTTTGTATACTGATGTATCTGAGAATTCCATATCAAGATTTTGTCTCATTTAAAAGAAGGTGAACAGAAAATAGTTTTTTTCTCCAGAGGTTTGACAAATATGGAAAAGACTTTTGACGCACACATGAAGCAATTGTTAAGTGTTTATTTTGCAGTCAAAGTAACAGAAAAGATTGTGAGATCTAGTAGGATCATATTACAGACACCTGATCTATCATTAAAAATTATTTTAAAGAAAATTAATTCAGGAGAATTATATGACAAATATTGGCCATTTTTTAAAACTTCACAATTTAAATCTACACAGGTAGATTTGGTAAAAGAACATTCTCAGCTATATTCACAGAATGATGTTCGTACAAATGTTTTCTGAAAACCTGTAAATGGTATTTTTAGAACAAGTGCTGAGAGAGGCTTTAAGCCAGTATTTGTTAATAGCATTAAGAGTTGTTCAACAGGTCTTTCTATGTGTTACCCAAAGAATGGTTATGCTATTCAGCAAAAATTCTACAGAAAATGCTGTATTGAAAGATGCCAAAAAATGACAGTATAGCACGCATTACTCTAAATCTTAAAGAGAAGTGAATAGATACAGTTTGCTTCAGTCATCTGGGGTTGATTTGAAACCTTTCTTTGTTTGTGAAAACAAGGTTTTGAATCATGACAAAAAGGAGAAATTGCATCCTTGTTATAGTTAAATATACAGAATAATAGTAGAAGGAGTATAGGTCAGTTTAGGAGAAATAAAGCAAAGTAGGGTAAATAGAAATGTTGTTATTAAAATATCTTTCATGTCATAATAAAAATATTAGGATTGTGGTATGTAAAATGTAAATGAAAAGTATATAAAAGTAAATGAAGGTGTATTTTGCATTAATTAAATTCAAAATAATGATGCTGCATTCTATTTCAGGATCTGACTTGTAAGTCACCAAAAGAAGAGAAATTTAATATTTCTAGACCTTCCAGATGAAAACAAAACCTTGAAGCTTAAGAATATTAGTTCTGGGAGAAGAGTTGACAGAAGAGATTCATTCGTTATAATTATTGTTGTCTTTTAATGTTCAATAAAGTTTTTCCAACTTTACAGAGTGCAGGAAGAAGAATAAGAAGAAAAAAAACCTCAAGATCTCTGATAAGAGAGAAACTTCTAAAAACAATTGACTTTTGACTTTTTGACTACTGATGAAGTAATTTAGTCATCAGATATATTGCATTTATATATATATATATATATATATATATATATATATATATATATACATTTTTGTGGCGTGATATGTTTATCATATCAAGATGAGATTTTTTTTTACACATCAATTTTTACAATCACATATAGTGTATTTTCAGAGTTGAAAGGGTTAAACATCCTTACAATAGAGTCACTTTAGATAGGAGGAACATCTGGTGTTAATTAAGATAACAGTACTTTTCTTTCTAAAAGTCATATAGACAAGTTCGGATTAACTTTACATTGTAATATGTATTTATTTTTAAAATCATCTCACATATATGAATGAATTGAAGTTAAGAAACATATTTTATGTTCAAATTTTGACAAAGATTATTTGAAAGGTTTTATGGATTATAGATTTATGCTAAACACAATTTGGAGGGAAAGTATAAAACATATACAGTATTTCTGAAGTGATATCCATACTTCAAAGTATTGTACAATAATGTTACATTTATGAAATTAAGGGGATTGGTTATTTGGTAAAAGAAAAAGAAAATAATAAGGGTACAAATATTTTTTTTATGGTATATGTAGCAAAAGGTTTATTGAGTTCATTGTTTCCTTATATAGAATCAAAATTGAAAATATATTCAAATCAATTATCTTAAGATCTAAAAGTATGTATAGATACGAATGTGATGCATTTGAGGTATAAATGGATTTAGATAAGAAAATGATTAAGATTGTGTTTTTTTGAGAGGGTAATGTTAGAAGGTTTTCTTTGATCTAATTATCTAATATTCATCAATGAACAAATATTAACAAATGAATGAATAGTTGAGATCTTTTCAGAATAATTAAGTCGAATATATATATTTATATCTCTTCCCTGTATGGATAAAGTGAAATTATATAAGATTTTTATATTTGTGAAAATATACATTGTTAAAAAACTTCATAAGCAGTTCTATGTAGAGTCAACATGTGTTAGTAATTAAGAGTGAGCTGAGTTCTCATCTCCCCCATCACAGATGAAAAGGGAAAGTTTTACATTACTTAAGATGAAAAAGTTTCAAAGTTTTAGTTAAGATCATAATCTCTTTATACTACAATATTTCTTTATTAGGATATTTTTATGAACATTGAGTTTTAAATGAATATAATATACATACTGCTATATGTAGTATTTGATGTGTGTTTAGTGGACACTCTATGAGAACTACCGCTGGAATGCCCCATAGAGCCAATACTAGTTGAGGTACGTATTGTTAGAAAATTATTTGCCTAACTGATCCGTTAGTGGATCCTGCTTTCTCAGTAAGTAGACTGCCGTTAACTGCCTGTAAGCGGCTTTCTGCCCAGCGAAAAGTTTGTTACGAAAAGTAACAAGAAAAGACAGACACTTGGTGCCCCCTTGGTGGGCAATGTAGGCTACTGCTGTCTTGTTAATCATCAACTTCACTCGCCCCTTGGAGGTAGATCCTGAAAGGCTTGCAATGCTAGAAAAAACTGCCTTTCATTTAATACAGTCAGACCATCTGCATTCTACTAGGCTCCAATGCCCTTGCACTTGTCTACTCAGACTGGAGGCAGACTGGCATCCAACATCAGAATTATTCTATCTCCTGGGCTTAGAGATACGTCACAAAGGCGGCACATTGGTAATGTCGAAAACTCCAGTTCGTGCTAATTTGTGCAGACACAGTCATTCTGATCCATAGGCAGCCCATCCCATTGACTAAGGAAGACAACTTGAAAAGCCCCCATGTGCCACCTGGCCCAATGCAGCCTGGAATGGTCACTGTAAAATGTCCCAATGGGGACAATGCAATCCCTCGCTGACATAAATGCTGTCTCCAAGACTCTTTGTATGCCGATTTTAATTTTGCAAATTTTGCAGTTTTGGAAAACCACTCCAAGATCCTTCATAGATTAAGAAGGGGTTAACTGCTTTGCCTGTTTGCTTACTAGTCAACTGAATGTGCAAAAGTATTTTTAGGACAAGGTTGTGAGGCTTTGCCAGCTCCTGGCTTACAACTGGGACAAACAAAACGTCATCCAAGTAGTGGTAGAGCCTTATCCCCAAAGACGAATTTCCGGTACTGCCACGACTGCCAACAAAAGGTTCAAAAAGTTTCTTGGTGCTATGCCAATTCTGAAAATGGCAAACACCTGAACTGGAAGGGACAGCCGGTCACTGCAAATCTCAGATGTCTCTGGTGTCACCGATTAATACATGGAAGTATGCGTCAGCCAGGTCAATTGACTCTAAACGGTCCTCATGCTGAACTTTCGCCATGACCATTTGCACAGACTCCATCTTGAACCCTTTGGTATGTATGTACCCATTTGATTTCTTCAAACGCAGACAGTAGGGAAAGCTCCTGATGCCTTGGGCACTAGAAAGAATGGGGAGAAACCCCCCAGATATTGTCGTGGCACCAGCACTATGAACTTGTTGCAGTCTAATTCTTATACGTACTCTTGCAATAATTCTTTCTTCTTCAAATCTGTTGGTCATGAATGAAAGGATTTGTTGATTGTACTCCCAGCTAACTCTCTTTGATGTTTGTCGCCCAAACCATCCAAAAAGGAGGCTATTCTGGCTCCCACTGGAAGACACTGGTTGGACCCACCTTCAAAAACTTTCCAAATGTCCAGCAGCCTGCTCTGGATTTGATTCCATGTAAACAGGAATTTTGAGCACCGTCACTGTGATATGGTAAATTTCAGCCCGGCCTATACAAAATGTGGCCTCCTGAACCCTTCTGTAGATTGATCGACTTGCGCAAAAAGACAGCTGCTTTCCCTTATTAGACTGTGTCCACACTCTGGACATTTCTTCTGTCACTCGCATCATCCAGCGTTTTTGCCAAACAACTTCCCATTATGGAGAATGGTACAAAGGGGTGTGTGGAAGCTTCATCCACCCTCCAGTCGCACAACCACAAAGCTGTGACTTAATGCTCAAGCCCTAGAACTAGGTCTATTGAAACCTCTGCCAAAAGTGAGCAGCCAGGTTCAAGTCCTCCAGAATCATGCCCACTCCTGCAGGTTCCACTTGAATTAAAGGCCATTTTTTACTTGCTTTAAACTTCAGAGTTAGCGCTGTTGCTAGTCAACAGGCAAAAACCTGCCACAGTATAGATTTTCTGCAAGTCTGCAGGCCGGTTCACCTCAATTTCTGAGTTGAAGTTGAGTTCTGCATGCACATTTTTGAAGTGCTCAGGTGCATTTTCAATGCGTTTTGCCATGTTACAGATGCGTTCCATACATAAAAAATGCAACATGTTCTCCTTTAGTTGACTGTACTGGAACACACTGCACTTTTACAAATAACGTGGTGTTTTTATTTGAAAAAAAGGAATGATATACATATGGTATACATACTACAACAATGCAGTCATACAGTATATGCAGTCAAGAAGAAGGCATAGCCCGATTACAGATTATATACAAGTCATATATATCACATCCTGTCATCATGGAATATATAGCAAATATGGATATGCACATATTTCACAAGACCCATAAATATCTCTATA